>VSMD01086753.1:0-78189 GCA_008750895.1 Mirza zaza | reverse complement strand
TGATGGCGACTATGAACCAGCTATGATAAAACGTGTCACCATCACGTCGACCCCTTTGGAAGGTGTGTTCATACTCACATACCGGCCAAGGCACTGCAGGTCACTCGGCTCTGCTCTGCTCAGCTATCCTGGCAAGCTGGGAACCATGATCAGACTTACACTTTAAAACTGAAGGCTTTAGGCCGGGCGCGGTGGCTCAAGCCTGTAATCCTAGCTCTCTGGGAGGCCGAGGTGGGCAGATCGTTTGAGCTCAGGAGTTCGAGACCAGCCTGAGCAAGAGCGAGACCCCATCTCTACTATAAATAGAAAGNTACTATAAATAGAAAGAAATTAATTGGCCAACTAATATATATAGAAAAAATTAGCCGGGCATGGTGGCACATGCCTGTGGTCCCAGCTACTTGGGAGGCTGAGACAGCAGGATTGCTTGCGCCCAGGAGTTTGAGGTTGCTGTGAGCTAGGCTGATGCCACGGCACTCACTCTAGACTGGGCAATAAAGTGAGACTCTGTCTTAAAAAAAAAAAAAAAAAAAAACTGAAGGCTTTAATCCCCTTCTCTTTAGCGCACTTCTCCAAGTTCTATTAATTCTTGAACTGGGGACAATGGGAATGTTTTCTAAAATCAGAGAATAAAAGATTTTTTTCCTACCATTTTAGTAACTTTCTGAACAGACTGAAAGACACATATGTGCCATGTAAATAATGCCTCACCAGGGGTCCTCAAACTTTTTAAACAGGGGGCCAGTTCACTGCCCCTCAGACCGCTGGAAGGCCGGACTATAGTTTAAAAAAAAACTATGAACAAATTCCTATGCACACTGCACATATCTTATTTTGAAGTAAAAAAAAAACAAATGGGCAAAAACACCCGCATGTGGCCCGTGGGCCATAGTTTGAGGACGCCTGCCTTAAGCTGTTAGCTGAAATTTTTATAAAAAGTAACTTTCAGGGGACTTCCAGGTTCCAGTTCCACGTGTAAGAAGTGTAACGTGTCCACTCTGCCCTAACAACCCGTGTGGAGCTGGACACACCGGAAACAGCTGCTGAGCCTGTGGGGGCGGCAGGGCAGCCCCCTGCCCGGGGCGGGGGAGGCAGATGGGCAAAGGCAGGGGCAGGGGCTGCGCTTCCAGAGCAGAGGCTCCCGCAGAATCCTCCCGGGAACCAGGCTGCGGCAAGAAAACTGCGGGGAAACTCAGCAAGAACAAGCCTGAGAGTTAAATAAGCCCCGAGGGTCCTAGCCACTGGGAACCTCACACTTCTGAGAGTTTTACCTCCAGAAGCTCGACCAGTTCCCACAGTGACTTCTGAAGAAAAAGTCCCTCAGGCTTCTGGCAGGGGGAGGGGAAAATGAACCATTCTAAAATCCGCCAGAGCGGTCTACTCTATTCAGCAAGATCTGCCCTCAGAGAAACTGGCCATCCACGGCCGTACCTGCTGGGGTCTCATTGGAGCCTCACTGACCTGGAGGAAGAGAAACTCCCAACTCCAGCCCCAGCCACTCTGTCCACCCCAGCAGAAAGCCCCAGTGAAGGGGCACAGCTAACAAGACAAAAATCGCAAAGGCACGGCAAACGGCAAGAACGTGGCTTGAAGAGACGGAGAAAGCATCAGATCCTGCCGTGGCAGGGATGCGGGAGGCGTCAGACCAAGAATGTAAAACAACTGTGATGAACACGTGTCAGCACGAACAGGTGGGACACATGAGCAGGGGTGCAGGGTTCCAAGAAAGAACCAAAGGGAAATGCTAGAGATAAAGCACTTTTTAACAAGAAATGAAAAATGCCTTTGGGCTTACTAACAGACTGGACACAGCTGAGGAAAGACTCTCTGAGCTTGAGAACATATCAATAGAAACCTCCACAACTGGAAAACAGAGAGAACCAAGACTGACAAAAACCGGAACAGAGCACCCACAGAGTGTGAGACATCGGCCACAGAGGCAATGTATGGATAACGAGTGTACCAGAAGGAGAAGAGCGAGGGAAAGGCACAAAAGGAATATTTTAAACAATGATTGAGAATCCTGAAATTAATGCCAGACACCAAACCACAGACCCAGGAAGCTCAGAGAACATGAAGCAATATAAAAGCCAAACAAAACGGCACGGCAGCTTGTCATTTTCAAATTACGGAAAATCCAAGATAAAGAAAAAAATCCTGAAAGACGCCAGAGGAAAACAACACCTTCCCTACACAAGAAAAATAAAAATTACACCAACTTCTTATCAGAAACTTTGTAGGCAAGAAGAGAGTAAAGTGAAATATTTAAGGAGTATGGGGGGGGGGACCCCATGAACCTAGGATTCTGTACCTGCAAAATTACCTTCAATAGTGAAGGAATAATAAAGACTTTTTCAGACAAACAGAAATTCAGAAAATTTGTTGCCAATAGGCCTGCTTGCATGAAATGTTAAAAGTTCTTTAGGGAGAAGGAAAATAACATGGGTCAGAAACTTAGAACTACATAAAGAAAGGGAGAGCCTCTAAGAAAGAATAAGTGAAGGCAAAATAAAATTTTTATTCTTCTTATTCTTCATGAACCAAATAGATAACAGTTTGTGCAAAATAATAATAGCAGCAGTATCTTGACTGTGTGTACATATGTTCCTGTGTGTGCACTGTGCATGCTTATGGGTAAGTCAAATGATTGACAGCAATTACACAAAACGCCTGACAAAGAAATTAGGATTATTTTGTTATCATAAGGTGCTCACACTACCTGTAAAGTCGTATAGTGGTATTTGAAAGAAGACTTGGATTAGCTGTAAATGTATACTGCAAACTCTAGGCAATCACTAAAAAAAAGTAAAAAAAGAAAAAAGGGAAGAAATATAGGTGACATGTGAAGAAAGGAGAGAAAATGGGCCAGGTGCAGTGGCTCACGCCTGTAATTCTAACATTCTGAGAGGCCAAGGTAGGAGAATCGCTCAAGGTCAGGAGTTCGAAAACAGCCTGAGCAAGAGCAAGACCCCATCTCTACTAAAAATAGAAAGAAATTAATTGGCCAACTAAAAATATATAGAAAAAACTAGCTGGGCATGGTGGCGCATGCCTGTAGTCTCAGCTACTCGGGAGGCTGAGGCAGGAGGATTGCTTGAGCCCAGGAGTTTGAGGTTGCTGTGAGCCAGGCTGATGCCACAGTACTCTAGTCCAGGCAACAGAGTGAGATTCTGTCTCAAAAAAATAAAAGAAAAAAAAGAAAGGAGAGAAAATGGAATCATATGAAATGCTCAATTAAAATCATGAAAAGTAGAAGAAGAGTGGAAGACAAAAATATAAAAGAACAGAGCAACAAATAGAAAATAGTAACGAATATGGTAGATATTACTCCAATCATATTAATAATCATTTTTGTGTCAGTGGTCAAAAAGTACTTTTTAAAAGACCACGATTATTAAAAAATAGGACCCAACTATATGCCATCTACAATAAAACCCACTTTACATATAAAAATACATGTAGATTAAAAGTAAATGAATTGAGAATACATACCATCTAACACTAACCAAAGGAAAGCAGAAGCAGCCATATGAATTTTATACAAAGCAGATTTCAAAGCAAGGAAAGTTATCAGAGATACAATAATGGCATTTATGTAAGGATAAAGGGGTCAATTCTCCAGAAAGATACACAATCCTTAAAGTGTTTATGCCTAACAAGGGTAAAACTGTGTGAGGCAAAACTAGTATAACTGGAAAAGAAATAGACAAATCCACTATGATAGTTGGAGACTCCAATGTCCCTCCATCAGAAATGGACAGATCCAGCAGGCAGAAAGCCAATAAGAACAATGTTTAACTCAACAGCATCATCAAACAACTGGATATAATCAACACCCACACTTCATCCAACCACAGCAGAATACGATTTCTTCCCAAGTTCACATAGCATATTCACCACAATAGACCCTAGGTCATAAAATATCCCTTAACAAAATTAAAAGAATGGAAATCATACAATGTCTGCTCTCAGACCAGAATGAAATTAAACTAAAAATCAATAACAGAAGGATAACTGTAAAATCCCAAAATATGTGGAGATTAGACAACACACTTATAAATAATACATGGGGCAAATTAGAAATCTCAAGAGAAATTTAAAAACATTTTTGAGCTAAATGAAAATGAAAATACAACTTATTAAAATTTCTGGGCTACAGCAAAAGAGGTATTTAGAGGCAAATTTATACCATCAAATGCATGTTAGTAAAGAAGAAAGATCTACAATCAATAATCTAAGCTTCCACCTTACAAAACTTGAAAAAGAAGAGTGAATTAAATCCAAAGTATGTAGATGAAAAGAAATAATAAAAACTATAGCAGAAATAAATGAAATTGAAAATATAAAATCAATGGAGAAAATCAATAAAATCAAAAGCTAATTCTTTGAAAAGATCAATCAAATCAATAAACCTCTAGCATAGCTACCTAAGGAAAAAAAGAGAAAAGACACAAATTACTAATATCAGAAATTAAGGAGGGGACATCACTATAGAACCTATGGATATAAAAAGGATAAAAAAGGAATACCATGAACAAGTCTATGCCCACAAATTTGATAACCTAGATGAAATGGACCAATTCCTTAAAAGACACAAATTTCCAAAACTCACACAAGAATAAATAGAAAATTTTAATAGGCTTATATTTATTTCTTTAATTGAATAAGTAACACTCACATAAAACAGAAGCACCAGGCCCAGACGGGTTCATTGGTGAATTCTACCACATATTTAAAGAAGAAATCATACCAGTTCTCTACAATATCCTTCAAAGGATATAAGCAGAGAGAATACTTCCTAACTCATTCTATGACACCAGAATTACCATAATACCAAAACCAGACAAAGACATTACAATAAAAAAACTATAGACCAACATCTCTCAGGAACATAGACACAAAAATCCTCAACAAAATATTAGCAAATTAAATCTAACAATGTACAAAAAGAATTAGATGCCATGACCAAATGGCATTTATCTAAGGTGTGCAAGGCTGATATAAGATTTTAAACCCAATTAATATTATTTATTCCTTCAATAGGCTAAAAAAATCAATAAATGCAAAAAAAAATAATTTGACAAAATAAAACACCTATTTGTGATAAAAATTCTCAGTAAACTAAGAATACAGGGGAGTTTCCTCAACTTGATAAAGAATATCCACAAAAAACCTGCATCTAACATCATACTTAATGATAAGAAACTTAAAGCTTTCCCACTAAAGGTCAGGACCAAGGCAAGGATGTCCCTTCTCACCACTCCTTTTCAGCATCACACTGGAGGTCCTAGTTAATTCAATAAGACAAGAAAAGGAAATAAAAGGTATACAGATTGAGAAGAAAGAAATAAAACCGTCTTTGTTCACAGATGACATGATAGTCTACATCAAAACTCTGAAAGAGTCAAAATATCCTGGAACTAATAGTGATTATAGCAAGGTTGAAAGATACAAGGCTAATATACAAAAGTCAGTCGATTTCCTACACATCAGCAATGAACAAGTGGAATTTGAAATTAAAAACACAATACCATTTACATTAGCACCAAAAAAATGAAATACTTAGGTATAAATCTAGCAAAATATATACAAAATCGATATGAAGGAAAACAACAAAATTCTAGTGAAAGATATCAAAGAAGAATTAAACAAATGGAGAGATATTCCATGTTCATAGATAGGAAGACAATACTGCCAAGACATCGGTTCTTCCCAACTTGATCTATAGACTCAATGCAATCCCAATCAAAAACCCAGCAAGTTATTTTGTGGATATTGACAAACTAATTCTAAAGTTTATACAGAAAGGCAAAAGAACTATAGTAAATAATAACTTATTGTATTTTTTCAAGTAGCTAGAAGAGAGGATTTTAAACGTTGCCAACAAAGAAATAATAAAGGTTTGTAGTGATGGATATGCAGATTACTCTAACTTGATCATTATACATTGTATACATATATTGAAATATCACACTATACTCCATAAACATGTATAATTATTATGTGTCAATTGATATATATGTGTGTATGTGTGTGTATATGTGCGTATATATGTGTATATGTGTGTATATGTGTGTATATATGTGTGTATGCGTGTCTGTATATGTGTGTATGCGTGTCTGTATATGTGTATTTGTGTGTGTGTGAATGTGCATGTACATGTGTGTATATATAAAAGAAAGGCAAAAGACACAGAGTAGCCAAGTCAATATGGAAGGAGAAGAACAAGGTTGGAGCACTGAGGCTACCCAGCTCAAGGCTTACTACAAATATACCCTAGTCAAGACAGTGTGGTGTTGGCAAAAGAACAGACAGATCAACAGAAGAGAATGGAAAGCCAGAGACAGACCTACATCAACATAGTCAGTTGATCTTGGACAGAGGAGTAAAAGCAAAACAACGTAGCAAAGAAAGCCTTCCTAACAAACGGTGCTGCAACAACTGGACATCCACATACACGAACAAATAAGTGCAGACCTCATACCCTTCATAAAAGCTAACTCAACATTGATCATAGACCTAAATATAAAATGCAACACTGTAAAATTCCTAGAAGATGACACAGGAGAAAGCCTAGATGACCTTGGGGATGGCAATGACCTTTTAGACACAGCACGAAAGGCACGATCCATGAAAGGAAAACTGACAATAAGAACTTCATCAAAATTAAAAACTTCTCTGCAAAAGATAACGTCAAGAGAAGGAAAAGATGAGCCACAGACCTGGAGATGATAACTGCAGGAGACACAACTGATAAAGAACTGTTATCCAAAATATACAAAGAGCTTATAACACTCAACAATAAGAAACAACCCAATTAATAACTGGGCCAAAAGCCTTAACAGACACCTCACCAAGGAGACACACAGACAGCAAATGAACATATGGAAAGAAGCTCCACACCAAGTGTCACCAGGAAATGGACATCAGAACAGCGAGATACTCTACACACAGGCGGGAATAGCCAAACTGCAGAGCACTGACCCCACCCGTGCTGGTGAGGATGTGGAGCAGCAGGAACCCTCACTCACGACCGGCGGGAATGCAAACGGTGCAGCCATGGTGGAAGACAGTTTGGCAGTTCTTACAAAACCACACATATTCTTATGGCATGCTCCAGCAACTGCCCTCCTTAGTATTTACCCAAAGGAACAGAAAACCTATATGCTCACAAAAACCTGCACACAAATGTTTATGGCAGCTTTATTCATAAATGCCAAAACTTGAAAGCTACAGAGATGTGCTTCAGAGGGAGAGTGGACAGATGAGCTGTGGCACATCCAGATAACAGAACGTTATTCGGCACTAAAAAGAAATGAGTCACCAAGCCACGGAAAGACACGGAGGAGCCTCACATGCAGACGGCTAAGAGAAAGAAGCCCATCGGAGAAAGCTATATACTTTATGATTCCAACTATACAACATTCTAGAAAAGGCAAAATGATGAAGACGGCACGGATCAGAGGTCGCCCTGGCTTGGGATGGGGAGGGACGGCACACGGAGCACAGGATTTAGGGCAGCGGAACGGCAGCACGGAACGTGTGAGGGCGAGCCCCAGTGTGAAACATGGTGCTCAGTGGTCATGTCGCGCCAACACGCCAATGTAACAACTGTGACCAACACGGAGAGCAGGACAGGGTGTACATGGGGAACCTCTGCATCTTCCGTACCATTTTGCTGTGGAACCTAAAACTGCTCTTTAAAAAGTATTTTTTAAAGTAAACTTTCAGGAAAGCTGCACAAATCATCCCAAAAATGTTTGATTACTTTATATGTTTCTAAAAGAACATGCGTAGCATGAATAAGAACAGGGACAAACCCAGGCACTGCCACCAACTGCCACCGTCGTCACGCTGCCCCTGCTGTGGGCTCGTGCCCCGCTAGTGAGGGAGGAAGCGGCAGTGTGCAGTCTGCTCCCACAGAGCCTCTGACTGTTCGTAGACTGTTTTGAGGGAATTGTATGTCAGCACAAATAAAGGATATAACTTAAGATTCTTCTAAGGAAAAATAAATAAGTGGGAGAAAATTATGAAATCCAATGGCATTTGGGCTGGCACCTGCCTTCACGCTATTTTGGAAGGCGGAAGAGGTCCTCCCGTTGTAAATCTAAGGCAGGTTCCACCTGGAACACGCCGCCACAGCCAACAGACTGAGCCCCACCACCCCGAAGCGGCTCGGGGCCGACGGTGCTCTGCCCACCTCCCCAAGAAGTTCAGACTCCTGTCCCCAGGCCGGCCACTGGCCTGCCACTGCCGCTGCCTCTTCTTCCTGCTCATGCACACGTCAGGAGGAAGGGCTGGGCTGTTTTTATTTTTAGGAAAGAGCAACACACCCACACGTTAGAATACAAATTAGGAATGAATCTCACAGAAGGAAAAATAAATATTAATAGTAAAAAGGAAAGGTGGAAGCAAGGCAATCAGCTGTTCTATAAGAGGAAGATTTCTGGTATTGGATGCAGCATTTCTGCTTCAAACCTTCTTTGCCACTTGGTAACTGGGCGGCTGGGGTCAGTCCTGACCTCCCTGTTCTCTGTCTCTTTGCTACGTAGGAATGACAAAACCTTCTTTTGGGGACGGCTTTGAAGGTTAAATAGATACTGACTTTACGTGAACACTGTGACTTGATAGTGAAGCGCAGGGAGGGCCCCTAAGGTGTTCTTCTCCCAGGACAAACTGAAAATGTTTCCACAGACGTCACGGAGAGCAAACTGTGGGACTTTGCTGCTGACGCCACACGACCACGCCGTGTTCCGGCGCCCTGGAGCCTCCAGATGTTCTGGAGAGGCAGCACAGAGCGGGGGAGAGATGCCGAGTGAGAGCCGAAGGCCTGCCTGGACGCCAGAGTCCGCCACAATCTGCGTCTGTGACCTTCGACAACTCCCAACTCCTCTAAATGGCAGGAGTTTGACGCGTAAGATGAAATTACTCTTTGTGAGCTTTTAAGTCACTTTTTTCTAATGTGCAATTGTTTGAGTTCTGCTAAAAATTTAGCATGAACAAACGGATTCACAAAGAAGCCATGGTGATCTGAAGCCATGAAGTAATGACCAAGTGGGATGCTCCTCCCCAGCTAAGGCAATCAGGGACATTCAATAGCAAACTGCGTAACCATGGCTAGAAATGTGTGGTGTGTTTACTCCCGGCACACATGTTCCCTTCAGCCTCAGGATCTGGAAGGACTTAGTGGCTTGGCGGGACAGGGCGGCAGATGGGCACAAATGTATACAGTGCTCTAAAGGAAAACCCAGTGGTTTATGCAAGGAGAAGTGGCAATTAACACGGGCACAAGCGATTCCTCCCATCAAGAAAATTTGAAAAAGAGCTGCAACGTGTCGGTGCATTGCCAGCAAACCGCGGATGTGCTATGATCGACAGCCGTACTGCTGACTCTGGTACTTTTTATGTAACCACTACTGGCAAAATGCAATTTTAAATATTAAAATGGCATAGCATGTAGCCCAATAAAAATATTGAAGCGGTGCATATCCTTTGGAAAAGTAAGCGTTTTAGGACTCCAGACCTCAAATTTCTGAGGCTGCACAGCAAACATGGTTTCTGCCCAGCTCCTCTGCCACATGCCAGCGTTGCAGGTCCCGCGACGAGGGCACCACCAGCCTTCGCCTCGGTCAGCAAATGCAGCGCATGACACAAAAGAGGATTAGCTGTGCTGCCTATCCCAGTACGTTAAAAAACCCTCCCCGGTTATATTGCAGCCTAAGTTTTAAACATAAAATTCACTTGGTTTCTAGTAATTTACCTTTTAAAATGTTTGAAAAGCAGACTGACCACATAGATTTTTGTTTTCTAGAATTCTGTGGGATGGATGTGCATTTTGGCTCCACAATGACATAAATACTTTCAGATGAGAAACATTGTAATTTATACTTCTATTTATGCAGTGAATTACATTTACAGATTTGTGCTACGTTGAACCATCCCTGCATCTCTGCGATAAAGCCCACTTGGTTGTGATGGATTATTTTTTTGATAAGCACCTGGATTCAGTTTTCTAGGATTTTGTTGAGAATTTTTGTGTCTATATTCATAAGGGATATTGGTCTGTAGTTTTCTTTTTTTGTTGCATCGTTTCCTGGTTTTGGTATCAGGGCGATGTGGGCTTCATAAAAGGTGTTGGGGAGGATTCCTTCCTTCTCAATGTTGTGGAATAATTTCTGCAGGATAGGCACCATTTCTTCTTTGTAGGTCTGATAAAATTCAGGTGTAAAACCATCTGGTCCAGGACTTTTCTTTTTAGGAAGGTTTTTTACTGCTGCTTCAATTTCAGTACTAGATATTGGTCTGTTCAAGAATTCTATTTCTTCCTGATTGAGCCTAAAAAGGCTATGTGTATCTAAGAACTTGTCCATTTCCTCCACATTTTCAAGTTTATATACATAGAGATTTTTATGGTATTCATAGATGATATTTTGTACTTCCATGGTATCAGTTGTAATTGCTCCTTTTTTATTCCTGATGGAGCTCATTAGAGTCCTTTCTTTTCTGCTTTTTGTTAATCTAGCCAGAGGCACGTCAATTTTGTTTATTTTTTCAAAGAACCAACTTTTTGTTTTATTAATCTTCCCTATAGTTTTTTTGTTATCAATTTCATTCAGTTCTGCTTTGATTTTTGTTATTTCTTTTCTTCTTCTGGGTTTGGGGCTGGTTTGCTCCTCCTTTGCCATTTCTTTGAGAGGATTCATTAGATTCTTGATTTGTGATCTGTCTTTTAGATTTAGGCATTTATGGATATAAATTTTCCTCTCAGGACTGCTTTAGCTATGTCCCACAGATTTTGATAACTTATGTCTCCTTTATCATTCAGTTCAAAGAATCTTTTGATTTTCATCTTAATTTCCTCCTTAACCCAATAATCATTCAGTAGAAGGTTGTTTAGTTTCCATGTCTTCCTGTAGAGATGAAAATTTCTGTTGGAGTTGATTTCTAATTTTATTCCACAGTGGCCTGAGAAGATGCCTGGTATAATTTCTATTTTTTTAAATCTATTGAGACATGCTTTGTAGCCTAGGATATAGTCAATCTTAGAGAATGTCCCATGAGCTGATGAAAAAATGTATATTCGGTGGTTTTTGGGTAGAATGTTCTGTAAATGTCAGTCAGGCCCACTTGTTCTAGAGTTCTGTTTAAGTCCATTGTTTCTTTGTTTATTTTCTGTTTGGCGGATCTGTCCTATTCTGTCAAAGGGGTGTTGGAGTTCCTGGCTATTACGGTGCTACTGTTTATCATTTTATTTAGGTCAAGTAGAATTTGCTTTATGAATCTGGGTGTACTTGCATTAGGTGCATAAATATTTAGAATTGTTATGTCTTCTTGTTAAATTATACCCTTCATCATTATATAGTGACCATCTTTGTTTTTCTTTACTTTTGTTGATTTGAAGACTAAGTTATCTGAAATCAGAACTGCCATGCCAGCTTTCTTTTGGTTTCCATTTGCATGGTATATTGTTTTCCATCCC
This sequence comes from Mirza zaza, assembly GCA_008750895.1. Classification (NCBI taxonomy): domain Eukaryota; kingdom Metazoa; phylum Chordata; class Mammalia; order Primates; family Cheirogaleidae; genus Mirza; species Mirza zaza. The sequence continues at coordinate 66,710 of VSMD01086753.1, read as the reverse complement.
TTCACCTTGAGTTTAAATGCATCTTTGTGGGTTAGATGTGTTCCTGAAGACCATATGATCCTCTCAATAGATGCAGAAACAGCATTCAACAAATTTCAGCACCTTTTTACAATAAGAATGCTTAACAAAACAGGCATAGACAGGACTTACTTAAAAATGATAAAAGCTATATACAACAAACCACAGCCAACATCATACTAAATGAGGAAAAACTGAAAGCATTCCCACTTAGAACTGGAACCAGACAAGGTTGCCCTCCATCACCACTTCTATTCAACATAGTGCTGGAAGTCCTAGCCAGAGCAATCAGACAAGAGCAGGAAATCAATGGCATCCAAATGGGGGCAGAAGAGGTCAAACTATCACTCTTTGCTGGTTATATAATCTTACATCTAGAAAACCCCAAAGATTCGGCCATAAGACTACTAGAGTTGATAAACAAATTCAGCAAAGTCTCAGGTTACAAAATCTATGTGTACAAATCAGTAGCATTACTATATGCCAAGAACAGTCAAACTGAGAGACAAATTAAAGACTCAATGTTCATCACAATAGCAAAAAAAGAAAATAAAATACCTAGGAATATATTTAACTAAGGAGGTAAAAGACCTCTACAGAGGAGAACTGCAAAACACTGAGGAAGGAAATAGCAGAGGACATAAAAGGTGGAAAACCATACCATGCTCATAGGTCAGAAGAATCAACATTGTTAAATATCTATATTACTCAAAGTGATCTATGGATTCAATGTAATCTCTATTAAAATACCAACATCATTTTTTGCATATCTAGAAAAAATAATTCTATGCTTCATCTGGAACCAGAGAAGACCCTGCATAGCAAAAGCAACCTCAAGCAAAAAGAAGAAATTGGGAGGCATCAAGTTATAAGACTTCAATCTATACTACAAGGTTCTAGTAATTAAAACAGCAGGGTACTGGCACAAAAACAGAGATGTAGACCAGTGGAACAGGACTTAGAACACAGATATAAAATCATCCTTATATAGCCATGTAATCTTTGACAAAGCAGACAAAAACATACACTGGGGAAAAGAATTCCTATTCAATAAATGGTGCTGGGAACATTGGATAGCCATATGTAGAAGACTAAAACAAGATCTGTACCTCTCACAAATATCAACTCACAGTGGATAACAGACTTAAACCTAAGGCATAAAACTATAAGAATTCTGGAAGAAAGTGTTCGAAAAACTCTTATAGACATTGGCCTAGGGAAAGAATTTATGAATAAGATCCCAAAGTCAATCACAGCAACAACAAAAATAAATAAACGGAATCTGATCAAACTAAAAAGCTTTTGCACAGCCAAAGAAGCTATCACAAGAGCAAACAGAAAACCTACAGAATGGGAGACAATATTCACATGCTATACATCTGATAAAAGACTGATAAGTAGAATCTATATAGAACTCAGGACAATCAGCAAGAAAAAAATCAAACAACCCCATTAAAAAGTGGGCAAAGGACATGAACAGAAACTTTTCAAAACAAGACAGACTAATGGCCAACAAACATATGAAAAAATGCTCAATATCATCTGTAATCATCAGGGAAATGCAAATCAAAACCACAATGAGACATCACTTAATTCCAGTGAGAATGATTTTTATCAAAAAGTCCCAAAACAATAAATATTTGCATGGATGTGGAGAGATGGGAACACTCCTACACTGCTGGTGGGACTGCAAACTAATACAACCTCTGTGGAAAATAATATGGAGATATCTCAAAGATATACAAGTAGAAATACCATTTGTTCCAGCAATCCCATGACTGGGCATCTACCCAAAAGAACAAAAGACATTCTATAAAGAAGACACCTGCACTCAAATGTTGATAGCAGCACAATTCACAATTGCAAAGATGTGGAATCAACCCGAGTGCCCATCAATACATGAGTGTATTAATAAAATGTGGTATATGTATACCATGGAGTTCTACTCAGCCATAAAAAACAATGGTGATCTAGCACCTGTTGTATTATCCTGGATAGAGCTGGAGCTCATTCTACTTAGTGAAGTATCACAGGAATGGAAAAACAAGCACCACATGTACTAAATTGTATATCAAATTGGTATTGTATATCAAATTGGTACATGTATATCAAATTGGTATTAACTGATCACGTGTGGGGCAGGTGGAGGGAAGAGGAGGGAATGGGTACATTCATACCTAAGGGGTGCAGTGCACACCGTCTTGGGGATGGACACACTTGCAGCTCTGACTCAGGTGAGGCAAAGGCAATACATGTAACCTAAACATTTGTACCCCCGTAATATGCTAAAATTTAAAATAAGATAGTTTTATTAACAAAAAGATTTTTCACCTATGTGAATGGGGAAAAAAAAGAAAAACATTGTAATTTCTAGACAATATCAAAACAAGTTGTTAGAAATAATTGTTGTCATGTCAATATAGATTAATTTATTTCACCAGCATTCATTCATTTATTGAGCATCTCATCTATATTGGGAATTAAGTTGACTAATAAGAAAAAAAACTAAGAATGAAAACTATCCTTCCCTTGAAGAATTCAAATTCTAGTGGAGCAGAGGACATGGGAGGTGACAATTTACAAGGTGATACTGGAAGTGTGTACGGCAGCATCTAAAGCCTGTACCTGCAGCTCCCGGCTCTGGAGCCAGCTTCAGGCCAGGGACCCCTCACGGTATCTGCAGGGAAAGAAGTGTCTGTGCAGAGAGGAGCATGAAAAACATTCCCCTCCTAGGACACAGACTGGTCCACCACGAGCTCACACCACGAGCTCACACCCCGAGCACAAGGCAGTCCCGGGGCCGATCACAGATCCACTCGCAGGAGACGAAGCTGAAAGGCCGACTGAGCTTCACAAGAGAAACCCCGTTGGCCACACTAAAGAGCATGGACTTTTCCCTGAGAAGCGTGAAAAAACAATGATCATTTATGTTTCTCACTAAAATTCTTAGGGAAAAAATGAAATTGGAAAGTAATAGAGCAAAACGATCCCCATACTATGCACGAGGTCAGTTAAAATACAGTTAACTGATTGCTATAATTTTCCAGGATATTAACGAAACTTCACTTTGTAATGAAATCTTAAGACTGGTCAAGGAGGCAGGTGGCCGTGTTGGGACCTGCCAGGCAGGGCCCGCAGTGCCTCTGGGAGCTGACGGCAGCTTCGAGCCTGTCGTCGGCAAGAACCAGAGGCCCTTAGTCCTACAACCAGAAGGAACTAAAATCTGGCAATAACTGGAGTAAGAGGGGAAAGGATCCATCCCCAGCAGAGCCTCAGAAGGGACTGCAGGCCCTGCCAGCGTCTTGGTCACAGCCTGGGGGACCTTGCCAGGGGCCCAGCCCACCAGCATCCTGACTCTCGACCCACAGAAACTGTGAAACAGTAAGCCTTTCCAATACTGCCAACAGAACAGACAGCTAACACAGCGGATCACAGAGCTAAAAGTAAATAAAAACTACAAACTTCCTAGAAGAAAACGTAGAAAGACAGGCCGGAGAAGGAGCTAACAATAAAATAAAAAGTTAGACTCCAGAAAAAATGAAAACCTGTTCATTAAAAAATGCCACTATTATATAAGTTGATAATCCACAGATTAGGGGGAAATATTTGCAATATATATATCTGACAGGTGATTAGTATCAAGAATGCATTTTTTTAAAAGTTCTACAACTCAATAATTTAAAAACTGACCCCATTAAAAACAGGCCTTTAAATATACGGTAAGGTGCCCGATATCATTTATTGCGAAAGAAATGCAAATTAAACCACAGTTAAAACACCACTCCACATGCACTTCAAGGGGAAAATTAAAAAGACTGATGAAGCCCGATGCAGGTGACAACGTGGACAGCCCCACTGGGACATCGACGGGCAGTCGGTTCGTGTTGCGCCCACGCCCACCGTGGCGCGGTGATTCACTCCCGGGCGCCTACTCAGGAGAAACGGAACCCTTGTTCACACAAACGTCCTACAGAATTCCCCTCGGCAGCTTCCTCTGTGGGCACCTAAAACTAGGAACATCAAGAGGGTCACTCACAGGGATGCTTCCCAGCCACGCGCAGGGCCCACGAGCGCCCGCGCCACGGTGGAGGGATTTCAAGACCACTGCGCCAAGCCAAAGAGGGCAAACAGGGAAGAGGACAGGCCGAAAATCCCACTTACGTGGAGATCTGGAAAAGACACCACCAGCCTTTGTGACAGAGGCTGGGACATTCTCTACAGTGGGTGTGGAAACGAGGACTGAGGGAGGGGCACGGGAGGACCCGAGGGGCGGGGGTCACGTGGGGTTCATGCAGCTGTGCCCGGGGCTGGCCCTGGGCTGGGGCCGCACTGCCCGGGCACAGAAGCGCCCTCCTCCTACGTGATTCGGATCATGCACTCACTCAAGGCTACTGCAGACAAACCGCCAACACTTTCATTGCTTTTATCTCCAATCTTTCATTTCTAATTCTTACCCAAAAAATTATTTTCTTTTGACTAAAAATATCAAAGTATGAGCTGAGCGTGCGTAGCATGCGCCTGCAGTCCAGCCCCGCTAAGGAGGCTGAGGCAGGAGGATCGCTTGAGCCCAGGAGTTGGAGCAACATCACTAGAACTCAACTCTTTAAAAAAAAAAAAAAAGCAAAAAACAGAAACATTGAAGTATAGAAAAATATAATGCTTCTGCCTCCACGTACTTAAAAGATTGTCAGCACAAAGGGTTGTGACTAAAAAAGGAGGCTATTCTCACTGCCCTTTTCTATACTGGACACCAGTTTAGACTCGAAGAAACACATCCACTACAGCATGAACCTGAACAATGTGTTTTCCAGTTTTCAGAGGAACTCTTGTGTCTATAAAACCGTTTGAAATTTGTAGTATGTTTACAATTGCTAACAACTACAGGAATTCATTGAATAAATCACACCATCATGTTTCCCCACGTGATTTTAAAACCTCTGGGTTCAAACAAGCGTGACTTGCATTTCATCAGAAATGGGTCTAAGTCCAATAGTCCTTTTGACTTTTCCATTTCCTACAAATAGCGATAGCTTCAGTACATGAAACACTCCTCCCTGAAGTATTCTTGTGTTTAAAGTATGTTAACTAGTGATTTTGAGCACATGTGAACTTAGAATCCCCTCGTGGTTGTTTTAGCTTGTGCTCTAGCGGCCTCGGGAAGCACCAGTTTAATATTAATACCTCCTGCAGAGGGTTTTCTCTCCTGTCTTCTCACTTTGGCCAAATCAGACACCAGTGTCACAGTGTTTGGCTTCAGCTGCACATCAGATACATGAGCCTGAATTTGTGTTTCCAAAAATACTATTTATGTGGCATTCGACAATCAGCGCTATGACATTGCTGGCCAGGCCAGAACAGTCCGGGAGCACCACTGGATTACTGAGATCACAAGCAAGCTCGGGCTCAGGCCCCATGGGCTCTGTCCCAGCAAGCAGCAGGCGAGGTGTCCCCAGTCAGAGGGGAGGCCAGCGACTGGAGCCCGGAGCAGCGAGACCCCATGCTGGGCAGACACAAGGATGGAAAGGACAGCTCATCTGCAAAGGGCCCGGGACCCACCTCGAGGTGACATGATGTAGGACCCCTCAAAGGGGCATCTGAGACCCTACAGCCACAGAATCCTGAGGCGAAAAGACAAACTTTCAGGCTCTTCCTTAGACCTGTTGAAATAGAGCCTCTGGGGTGGGTGCCCAGAAAGCTTCCCCTTTTTCAGAAACTCCCTAGTAGATTTTTATGTAGTTACATTTGTGCACCATGATTTTTCCAATCCAACCATTTGTCACTGAGATGAGTCAATACTCATCCAGGGCACATAAATCCTTAGTGCAACAGACTTTCCACCGACTACTGCAGTGAGAGGTGAGTCGCTCACATCTGGATCCTGGAATGAATTCTGCTATTAATGACTCAAGTTAAAAACCTTCTGCTTTGCAGTAGAACATAATGCACTCCGCTTGGAAGTCACAGGCCGGAGAGGCCTGGATGGTTTGCAGCAAAAACAATAATGCCCCACCAGTTTCAGAGTTCAGTTTCCCTCCCTTTCTGCTGGCGTTCTGTCAGCAGCTGCGAAGGCTGCAGCCAAGCCCTTGTTTATGCTCCGTCTCTTAAGCCCCATTTGGATGCTTTTGCCTGTGCTGTAGTGAGACATCCACGCGATGTGGGGGCTCCCTTTGGCTATCGTAGAAATTACCTGAATATTAAATCAGGCAATGTGACGACAGCTGGCTACCTCGGCCGCTAGCCTGCACGGCAGTCAAACTCAGGGATTGGCTGTTGACTTCGGTAAAATCTGCAGAACAGTTTCCAAAAGGAAGATGGTGTAGATTCCTTGGGAATGAAATTGGCTTTTATGACGTGGCACGATGAGACAGGAAATATCTGGAAACGACACCCTCTGCAGAACCAGAAAGTGGTATGTGAAGCACATCCTTGAAACCGCTCAGGGATGGAAAAAGGAAAAAGTGTTGATGCCACATTAATAAAAATAGAATCTATGCTGCCTCTCACAGAATAGAAACAGCAACTTTTTTGAAATTTTGACTTGGAATTCGGTTCTAGTCAATAAATCTAAGGAGAAAAACATCTTCTAGTCCCTGTGTCTCCATAACAAGTCAGAAGTGATCTCTGCCGTCAAATATGCCTGGTAAAGTTTTCGCATCTTGTCCTCTTCCAGACACCTCCTTGGTCCTCGGTGGAGGTGACATCAACGTCCCTCCCCTGTCCTACCCAGCCCTGCGAGAGGCAGTGGTGGGCGCAGTGCTCGGAGGACGGGTCTGGAGTGAGACGGGTGAGGCATAAACCCCAGCGTCCCCACTCGCCAACTGTTAGAACCTGTCCATGTACTAACATTTTAACTTCTTTGTGCCTCAGTTTCCTTATCTGTAATACGGACATAATTAGGCACCCACTTCCTAAGGTTGCGATAACTAAATAAATAAAACGTTTAAGAATAGAGACTTTACATAGTAAGCACCAAATAAGAAGAAGTAAATGCTTAAACTGTACTCAAACCACTTTGTCTTTGCCTGCAAATAAGAAATAAGGCTTTGCCCATGACTCAGATGGGAAACCCAGGGGAGGCCTACGCAGGCGTGGCAGGAGGGTGCGGGCGGAGCCAGGACTGGGACGGTGCCTCAAGGGTCTGAATCCAGACACAGGTGGGCTTGCTGTGGCCCCGCCACTCACAGGGACCAGACTTGGGTCAGTTAACCTGTAATCCTCGGTCACACACCCAGCACGTACGACAACCATCCCTCTGCAGGTACAACGTGTTTGTGAAATGCAGTATACAAATACATATATACTTAAACTTCCCTGCCAGAAACACACACACACACGCACCCACGCAGACCTCCGCACTACAACAATCCTCTTAGTCCAGGAGAGAGTTGGTCAAGACCCGTAGAGGTCATACCACTCAACCCCCTAACCTTAGAGATAAGAAAATCAAGGCTCAAAGATTTTCTGAGGAACTGCATGGGCAAATATTTAAGGTGTAGAATTTTTCCTTATTATTTAAATCTCTTTGAAAGATATGTGGTTAAACAAAATTAAGAATAATACCATATAGAATTTATAACATGTGTGTTGTCATAGTTCAGGCTGCTATAACAAAAATACCATAAACCGAGTGGCTTTTAAACAACAAACATTTATTTCTCACAGTTCTGGAACTGGAAGTCCAAGATCAAGGTGAGGGCCGCTTCCCACAAACAGTGCTTCCCTCTGCGTCCTCACGCGGGGGACCACAGACAAGCTCCCACAAGCCTCCTTTTCAATTCCTCCCTCGGGGCTCTGCCCTTGCAGCCTAACCACCTTCCAAAGGCCCCACCTCCAACACCATCACCTTGGGAGTAAAGATTTCGACTTGTGAATTTTGGGGCAGAAAAACATATGTAAAAGTAAAATATGCATGACAATGACAGTACGAAGCCCTGGAGAGAAAAATGGGAGGTTACTACTGTGTGGTACAGTGACACATTGTCACTTAAGGGCAGGGACATTGTCATAAGCTAAAGATGTAAGCAATAAACCTTAAAGCAACCTCAAATTAACAAGCAAATTTACACCTAAAAAGCTGAAAAAAGGTGGTAACATGTAAATACAAAAAGCATCCAATTGAGCCAAAAGAAAACAGAAAAAGACAAAGGGAACAAAGATCAGATGGACCAAACAGAAAATGAGTAAGAAAGTCTTAAACATAATCATGTCAATAATCATGTTAGATATAAGTGGTCTAAACCCACAAACTAAAAGGCAGAAATAGTCAGATTGGATAAAAGATCAAGACCAAACTAAATACAGATTGTAAGAACTGCACTTCAAATATAAAGACCCAGATACGTTAAAAGGAAAACAATTTTTAAAAGATATACCATCCTAACACTAACAAAAGAAAGCTGGAAGGCCTATATTAATATCTGACAAAGTATATTTCAAAGCAAAAAGCATCATCAGGGATAAAGAACACCATTACCACTCAATCCTACAATCCCACTACTGGGTATTTACCCAAAGGAAAAGAAGTCATTTTATCAAAAAGACACCTGCACTCGAATGTTTATAGCAGCACAATTCGCAATTGCAAAGATGTGGAATTAACCCAAGTGCCCATCAATTCATGAGTAGATTAACAAAATGTGGTATATATATACCATGGAGTACTACTTAGCCATAAAAAGGATGAATTGATGCCTTTTGCAACAATTTGGATGGAACTGGAAAAACAACCACCACATGTAGTCGCTATTGAATTGGAACTACCCAGTGAGCAAACGTGTGCAGAAGGCTGTAAATCACAGTGAAAATCAAGCTTGGGGGAGAAGAAGGGGAAGATGGACAAAAACTTGCCTACTAGGCATTATCCAAAAACTTGCATAATGCCTAATATGATCTGGGCGATGGGTACACTTATAGCCCCGACTCAAGCATTACAAAAGTGATCCATGTAACAACAAACATTTATACCCCCTTAATATTTTGAAATAAAAATAAATAATTAAATAAGAAAAAAGAAAAGAAAGCTCTGATTCTTATTTCTGAAATTCCTGAAGCCAGTTCTGAGGGTGAGGGCAGGGAGGGCTGCCTGGCTGGGAGGCAGGTCCTGCTCCACCTGGGTGCAGTCACGGCACTACGGTCTGACGGCCCCTGGGCCCTGGCAGGGTCGGCCCTTGAACCTGCCACAGACACTGTGCTGAGGGACCCGAGCAGGTTCTCACAGCATTACTGGCCTTCAAAACATGCTGCATGGTAAGGAAACTATAAAAATATTTGATAATGACCATTTATTAATTTTTCTGTTTTGTCATTCATTAAGAGGGGCATACACTGAGCTGCAATTTACTGAAGTACCTTTTTTTTTTTTTTTTGAGACAGAGTCTCACTCTGTTGCCCGGGCTAGAGTGCTATGGCGTCAGCCCAGCTCACAGCAACCTCAAATTCCTGGGCTCAAGCAATCCTCCTGCCTCAGCCTCCCGAGTAGCTGGGACTACAGGCATGCGCCACCATGCCCGGCTAATTTTTTCTATATATATTTTTAGTTGGCCAATTAATTTCTTTCTATTTTTAGTAGAGACGGGGTCTTGCTCTTGCTTAGGTTGGATTCGAACTCCTGACCTCGAGCAATCCTCCTGCCTCGGCCTCCCAGAATGCTAGGATTACAGGTGTGAGCCACTGTGCCTGACCTGAAGTACCTTTGTATTGTTTAAATTAAACAGCAACACAACCTGGATTCGGGATCCCGTGTGAGTTATAGCAACGTTAGAGACCACGGGAGCACATGCCCTCACTCTGGGCATCATGTCACTGCCACGCACCCCTCACATATTAGGTTAGTGCAAAAGTAATTGCTATTTTGGACCGTGAATTTTAAATTATTATAACTGGGCTCAAACACATCTTTATTAATCCCACTGGAAACCATTACATTCAACACATTTTTGCCAACAAGAAATAAGTTTGTTTATTCCTGTATGAAAATCCATGCTTTGGGATTCGATGAACTCTTGGAAAGCATTTTCTGTATCCTGCTGGTTGTAGAAGTGTTTTCCCTGCAAAAAGTTGTGGAGATGCTTGCAGAAGTGGTAGTAGAAGTGGTAGTCAGTAGGCAAGAGGTCAGTTGAATATGGCAGATGACACAAAACTTTATAGCCCAATTCGTTCAACTTTTGAAGTGTTGCTTGTGTGATGGGCAGTCGGACATTGTCTAGGGAAGAATCAGGCCCTTTCTGTTGACGAATGCCAGCTGCATGTGTGGCAGTTTTCAGTGCATCTCATCGATTTGCTGAGCATGTTTCTCAGATGTCCTGGTTTCACAGGGATTCAGAAAGCTGCAGTGGATCCGACTGGCAGCCGACCATCAAACAGTGACCATGTCCAAATTTGGCTTTGGGAAGTGCTTTGGATCTCCTTCTCCATCCAGCCACTGAGCTGGTCATCTCGGGTTGTCATAAAACCCACTTTTCATTGCACATCACAATCCGATGGAGAAATGGTTCACTGTTGTTGCGTACGATAAAAGAAGATGAAACTTCAAACCAATAATTTTTTTGATTTTCAGTCAGCTCATGAGGCAGCCACTTATTGAGCTTTTTCACCTGTCCAATTTGCTTCAAATGCCAAAAGTGGAATTGTCAATGTTGAGTTCTTTGGCAACTTCTTATGTAGTTGTAAGTAAGATCAGCTTCGATGGTTGCTCTCAATGGGTCGTTGTCAACTTCCGATGGCCACTGCGCTCCTCATCTTCAAGGCTCTCATCTCCTTCAGAAAACTTCTTGAACCCCCACTGTACTGCATGGTCATTAGCAGTTCCTGTGCCAAATGTGTCGTGAATGTTGCGAGTTGTCTCTGCTGCTTTATGACCGACTTTGAACTCAAATAAGAAAATCACTGGAATTTGCTTTTCGTCTAACATCATTTCCATAGTCTAAAATAAATATCAAATAAACAGCAAGTAATAAGTCATTGGCAAAAAATCATAAAGTGAGAAATGTGCATTTAAATGATGTATTACATGACCACATTTATTCAAGAATGTATTCCAGTATCAAACAGCAAATTTCAACAATGCTAAAATCACGATTACTTTTGCACCAACCTAATAGAAACACTTTCTGAAAAGGATAATCAGATTTTGGTTTGCAGAATTAAAATCGTATCAGAACTGAATTTGGTAATAGAGCTAAGGCTAGTCTTCACGTGGCGAGGCAATGTGCATTTAATACAGCCGATAACGGGAAAACGTGTAAACACGAAAAACCTGGAACTCGACTCCAAAATCAAATTAACATTTACTATGTTTGGCTTTATTACTTTAAAAAAAAAAAAAACACACACACACACACACACACACAACAGCCCGGGGCAGAGGTGAGGCAGACTGCATGGAAACGAGACCAGCGCTGGGAATACCCCAGACCCTCGCACACAAAGCGAGAGGCAAAGATACCGTCTGCCCCGTTGGGGATCTGCTCTCCCGTGGGCTCCTCTAGTCTAGCGGCTGCCAGCTCAGCCCAGGTGGGGCTTGTCCCTCGGGGACCTTTGGAAATGAATCAGGCACTTTGGGCTGTGAGAATTTCTACCACTGGAGATGTACCAGTGTTGGCTGGGACGCACCAGGACTGCCACCCATCTTGCAGCCTGCGAGACAGCCACGCATGTTTTGAGTCTGTCCCATGAGACATGCAGTCTGAATGCACTTCCCTAAAAATATAGGAAATCCAGGTTACAGCGACTACAGGGTCAGCACCCTAACACGATGGTTTGTATGGGAGAACAGTGCACATGCCTACTGTGGTACCCTAAAGTGTAAAAACTATCATAGTTTGCCAGTAACGCTTTTTAGCCAGTGTAAAATTCCCAGTAAGGAGTTGTCCTTAAGTTCCTCTAAATGGTTTAATTTCTCATAGAGACTCCTGGGTTAAAATGGAACCATGCTAGGAATTCCTGAGGGAGCTCCCTCACACTACCCCACAACCACAAACTATAAAAGCCAGCCAAGCAGGCACTGGCCGCAGGGCTCCTACTGCAGGAATCTGGAAGGTATTTTCCAACCACCGCAGCCTGAAGGAGAAAGATTGAGAAACACATTTTGGCCGACACATGTGCCACCCTCTGGAAAAATGAAACTGTACTGGCCTGGAAGAAATTCTGGAAGCTCCTCCGCCCCCAGCAGCCCCTCCGCCCCTGGCAGCCCCATGGCCAGCCCCGGGATTAGAATCTGCAAAACCAGGGGCCACCAGGTTCCGCTTTCAGGGTGGTCCAAGGATCCACACCTCACAGCACCCCCTTCCACATCGATGTGGAGGCTGCAACTCCAAGGATAAACTACGTAGCTTGAAAAGGAGAAGTCCAGCAGTGGGCCACACTATTCCGGGAGACTTCGGACATGCGCCCCGCCCTCTGCAGATGCAGGAAGGGGCTGCCAGCTGCCCCTGCAGGGGACACGGAGTGCAGAGATGGTGTTGGCATTTGAGAAGGGTCGGCAGAGACCCGTGAGAGCCACTTGAATGGCAGGTCACGCTGGAAAGCGGCAGTAGCTTCACGAGAAGAGCCTGTCCCTGGAGACAAGGGCATGAGATCCACATCCTCCAACTGGGATAACTGGGATCTACGGGCCTCGCATCTGACGACAACCACTCTGGAGCCAGGGGCCACAGAGAAGGACAAGGCGGGTCCCAGCTGCTCCCGTCTTCTGCAAGATTCCAGGTGAACAGGGTTTCAGGGTAAGAAGTACTGAAATCCACATCTAAGGAAAACAAAACGCTTCCTATAAAACGCTTGCTTCATGTCTTGTATGTGTCTCCTGTGAGAGGTAGCAAGACTGTCGGAGCCGACACGGACAGGAATACGGCTGACAGGAGACAGCCGTGCACGAGAGCAGCGAGGCGGCACACACTCAAATCTCCCAAAATCATAGCGATTCTCGGAGTTGGGAAGTAAAAAGCGCGTCGTAGAAGACACAGCTGAAAACGCATTCTCATAATGGCAGAGAGGAGAACAGAAACCCTAAAATGATCATTTTTCTCTTTTCAAAGAGAAAAGATCAAGATGACGGGCTGACAATCAGCGAAGACCCAACGCAGTAATGTGCATCCTGAGGGAGAAATGGAAGTTAGCAGAGTGATGACATCACAGCTTCTCCTGGACTAGTGCACCCGTGCCGTGACCGCCGGCGCCCGGCTTCCAGTGTTTCCGCTCAGCTGTTCTATTCACAGATTTCAAACCTCATAAAGAAGCAGAATTGAGAGAAAACACGTTGTTCTTTCATTCCATGCCCCACGTCCACGTGAAACTCTTCTCCGTGGGGCACAGTGCCGTGCTGGGTGTGAACCACAGGGCTGTGGGGTGACGTGCCATGGTGACTGGGGTGGTCTGCGGATTTCTCCTCAGCGCTCCCTCCCAGGAGGAAGAGACCCTTCCCACCAAAGACTGGGCAGCCCTCCTCCATCATCACAGGGCCTGGTGACTAACAATTGCACGAAGGAAATATTAACGCCAGGACCGGAGCTGTGAGCAAACTGCCAACAACTCAACGGCGGCGGCGTAACAGCGCTACGTGAGCTTCTGATGGACCGAGATGGTTTTACCCAGAGAAAACTATTTGTGGTTCATTTTGATTTCTTAAAAATTATAATTCAATTTATTAAATGTTCAAAATTTTAAAACCTAATTTCCTCAAGCCTTTAATTCTATTTAATATCTTTCATTATATTTAGAAACCTAGTAAATCTTAACAATTTTATGCAAAGTGGATTTTGACTTATGTTCAATCAACTCATAATGAACAGATTAAATCCCCGGAGGCCATGAGTTACATTTACAACTTAGTTAAATTATTTTAAAATTGCTAAGCTTCATTTTAAATTTAATATATTATGCTTCCTTGAATATTTAAGAGACAAAAATAAAAAGCAAAATGGCCCCAAGTTCTTAATCAATTCTCCAAAATCTACTAAAGCAAACATAAATAATGATGAATCTCAAGTCCTCTTAAAAATTCAAATGCTGCTCCCAAACCTGGTAATATTGTCTTATTTTTTTCAACTAAAAAGTCATGAGTCTAAAGTTAATTCGGATGTCAAATTAGAATCAGATATTTTAATTAATATCTTTAAAAATTACAAACACCTTGAATATTAATTATTCCAGTTATTCTTAAATTCATGGAAATCTATTAATACTATGCATTAGATGCACTTTGTCATCTCTGCATTTAAGTCTAACCACTAAAGAAACCGTTTTCCAATCTGAAGCAGATTGGATTACCATTCTAAAGGAACTAGAATTGTTTAACAACCAAGGATTTTGCCATTTCAGAGCCGAGAGCCACACGCATCCAGAACAGTCCTCCTGCCCTTGTGTAACTGCAGCGACCATGCAGGCCTTTGGGAGTGGGCTGTGACTCTGTGGTCTGGGCAGCGCCTGCTCCGAATTCCCCGCCTGCCGAGGCAGCTGCTTCCTTCTCGCCTGGGCTGGCTCTTGCTTGGTTCAGCCTCCCAAGGGCCGTGCTGCTGAGAACGTGGATTCCATTAAACCAGGCTCACGTGTAATTCTCAGCGAGCCCTCTCCAATCTGCCTTTTTGTTCTCATCTACTTCTACGGTCTTTTGGGGTCACAGTCCAACCACGAGGATTCAGAATCTCTCTCATGGCCCTTCCTGGTTCCGTGATCACACAGTCACAGTCACAGGAAGCCACAGGCAGGGCTCACGGAGCTTGGGGGGAGGGACATCGTCCACCGAAGTCAGGCAGGACTAGGTGGTTAGAAACTGAACCTTGGGCAAGGACAAACTCAAGGGCTAAAACAGAAATGAAAAACAGAAATTTCAACACAGATGGGGACTCTAGGCCACGTGGGACCAAGAGGGGAAGCACAGGTTGGAAGCAGAGCATTCCTAGGACCACACTGGGAAGTGCTGTCCTTAGCAAGGAAACGAGGCCTCGCATGCACCGGACCCCTCATTCCCAGAAATGCTCTCAGTGAATCATGTGGTTGTCCTTGTGGAATGTTTACTCATTCTCAACTAATCCTTTTTGTTATCTTAAAAAAGCTCAAGTCAGGAAATCTCTCCTGTTAAAAGAAGAAATTTAGAGAAATTAAATGTAATGGAGCTTAATTGAACAAGGACAAAACAATTTGAGACCCAGGCAGCCCTCGGAATAACAGCAGATTCAGGGTGACTCCAGCACTGCCTCATGGTGGGAGAGGATCTATGGGCAGAAAAGGTAAAGTGATGTACAAAGACAGCCAGACTGGGTACAGCTTGGGTCTGCCCCATTTGAACAGGCTTTGAACAGCATGTGTTGAAGTCTGGCTGCTGGGATTGGCGGACAGGCAGCACAAGGTGGGTCTTCAGTTTGCTTACTGACCAAGTTAGGTTGTAGATTGTTCGTAAGAACTCAGATGTGCCAGTACAGAGGCTTTTTCAGGACAGATTTAGTTTGATTTAACACTTGCTCCTCACCAGGTAGGTCACTTGGACCAGGAGCTGCCAGGACATCAGACGGCAGAACAGGCAGAGTCAGGCCGCCCACATCTCTCACCCTGTCTTAGCCAGGTGCACTCCCTGCGGGGTGTTCTTCTTGTACGAGGACCTCCGCCAGCAGACTCTTTGAATTAAGGGTTCCAGAAGGAAATAGTGTAATCCTGGCTCCTGAATTTACAAATTTACTTATAAAATGATTGCAAGATTTTCATCCTACTTAAAAACTAAGGAAAGTGACACTTTTTCCAGATATAAGCTTATATTACTTTTCCTTGGCAAAGCTCAGCCACAACTCTCAAAGAAATATGGCTGTATTAAAACAGATACGTTCAAATTTCATCCCCATGTGTCTTAGGGGAAAAAAGTTTGGCAAAAAATGACTTGTAGAAGAATACTAGAGATGTAAAATTCCTAGAAGTTAACAATACCGTGTTTTCCCAAAAATAAGAGTCCTGTATTTATTTTTCCTCAAGAACATACCCTAGGGCTTATTTTCAAGGGATGTGTTATTTTTTTTAAGTACAGTACAGCAATCTAGATTTATTCAAATATAGTTAAGTTGTCTTCTTCTGGAACATCATCATAACTCTCCAAACCCCAAATTCCATTCTGAATTTCTTGCAACTCTATTTCCTTTAGAACCACTGGCCCCAATCTCTCATGTCGAGCAATAGAGCTCTCATGGGGCAGATGAGAAGGGCTGCTCGTCTTCTTTCCCGCTCTGCGACGACATGCATGTGTTGTGTAGATACACTGCGTAGCCACGCCCATCACTAGGTCTTATTTTCAGGGTAGGGCTCATATTCCACAAATGCTTAGAAATCCTGCTAGGGCTTATTTTATGGGTAGGTCTTGTTTTCGGGAAACACGATGCTGTCTTTATGCTCCTATTTGTATAATGACCCCTACAGATTAATTCTAATAACTATAATATAATCAAAGTTTTAATAATTGAAGTGAATGACACTCAGCTCAATTCCCAACTCTTTTAACTGAATCCACCAAACTAACAACCTAGCAGAGAAAGAGACATGCCATCCAGGCATAAATGCATATGTTGTTCTACATCCAACATCCAGCATTCATTCAAAAGTGACAACATACTCTGAAAAGCAGAGGAAGATCGGGAGAGACCAACTGTCAAGAGACAGAGTGATTAATAGAACGAGACTCAGAAAGGACCCACACATGGGCACTGTCAGTCAGGAATTCAAATTAATATATTAAAAGTTCTACCATAATTTCAGCAGAGAGAAAAATCTCTGGAGGAAAATTTTCTAGGCCTAAAATAATCAGAATAAATTAAACTTGAAAGAGAAAACCAAAAAAGTAAAAAGCAAAGCCAAATCTTGGGAAAATATTTACTATAAATATAATACAAAGGCAAAATTTTTAATTTTAAATTAAAAGCTATAGCAATCTGTAAGAAAAACATTGAGTCCAAAAGATAAAGTGATGAAGGATATAAAAAAAGCAACTTGAAAACTTAAAAAATTCAAATACCTAATAGCATATGGGGCAATGCACAACCTCTCTAGTATTTAGAGAAAAGCATGCAAAGAAATTAAGGGAGTCAGGTACACCGTTTGATGCAAGTGTTAACAACCAAGCTGGTAAGGAGATGAACAATAGGAAATACCTGAGAAACATTGTCTGTATCTGCCAAAACCCTTCCTAAGTTTATGTCACTCAGTAATACCACTTCTAATGACCTGTCTTGAGAAAATAAAGCTCTCAGATACAAAAGCATTGTGTACCCAAAGATGTACATCAAAATATTACTTATCATACCAAAATACTGAAAACAGTTTAAATGTCCACTATAAATGGTATCACTATTGAAAAAGAAAATGAGAAATTTGCAAATGTGTTTCTTCACATGTTCCATACATTTCCTTAAACCCGGCAGTATGCTCTCAGACTCTGAACGCACGTGTCTGCCTTGCTCCGTCTCTTTACACAAACTATTTGAGATCTCCATGTCTCTACTGTGTGTTCTAGGGCAACATTACTGACATGGTCTAAATGCAGCCCAGTATAGCTGGAAAGACCCAAGCAAAACATCTGGTAATAAGTCCTCACATTTCAGAAATATAGAATTAGAGATAGAGCCTAACTACCCAGTATCATTATAAAAAGAGCTTTTATGTTACCTTATATTAATCGCCTTTATTTCATTACAGTTGGCCCTTGAAAACACAGGTTTGAACTTATAAATGGATATTTTTTTCAGTCAAACGTGGATCAAAAATAGAGTCTTAGAGGGATGAGAAACCCATTTTACACAGAGGGCTGAATTTTCAGCTATGTGGGCTCTGCAGACCGACTGTGGAATCTGAGTGTGCAGATTTGGACACACATTGGGATACTGGAACCAACTCCCACCTGTACCGAGGACGACTATAATTATTTTTATAACTGACAAAAGATAAAATTAATAGCGTAATATTACTATAAGATAGATTTGATAACACAAGATAAATTTATATTTGAGGCTCTTTGTTACATATGCCGATACATTTTATCACTTTTGTCTTCATGGCAAGCAGCCCTTCTCCACTAACCCTTTTCCTGACTGTCTTCACTGGACTTCTCCTGTGAACAGGAGGTCCCTTCTGCAGCCCACACTTTCAGACTCAGGTACCAGTGGTTCACATCCTAGTTTCCTTTCGTCTTCTGCATCTCTGGTGTGAGATGCTTCTACCTTGCATTCGTTTTGCTAGAAATAATGTCTTGCCTGGCTACAGTCTTAGCCAGGATAATTTAACCATGAAGCTTCTTGAACTTGTGTTCCCATCTTAAACAGCTAAATAAACTAATATTAATATGTCTTATGACAAATATACAAATGTCCCCTGAATGTGCCATAAATCGAAGCTGACAACACCCTTCTAGGTTGCATGTGACAGGCCATGTGGTGCACAGCTGCCTGTCCTGGCAGGACACCCAGGTGCACTGCAGCAGCTTCGAGTCTGAGCCATTCCGCGGAATCTGAGCCATTCCGTGGAGCCAGCGTTCCCTCGGGAGCTGTTCCGGTCCTGCTCGTCCTTAGCCATAGGCATTGCTGGAATAATTTCATCACTACGAGTACAGTGCTCCTCTTCCAAAAGACTCACAAGTCTTATTTTGACAATTGAGCAATAGCAGTGATGGAAAACACTATTGTTTTTAACCCTATCTAGCAATTTATTCTGAGAGGCTCAAAACTTTAATTTCTGAAAGGGAATAATATCTCTCACAATTAAAATTTATTAAAATTTGTTTTTAAAAGGCTAGTCGTGGACTCTGTCTCTCCTGGCTTTCCTAAAGTGATGTTGTGTCCCTAGAACAAAGTCATGGTCACCACGTCTGCACGAGGCTGCACCTTTGAGTTGGAGCTCCCAGAACTAAGGTGGGTAAGCTCTGTGCCCCTTCCCTAGCTGTGAGATGGAAAAGCTCATGCCCACTTGGCAAGATCTTCAAGAACACTGAATTAAGCTCACAAACTTAGAGCACACCTTCTAGCATCCAGCAAGTGTGCAGCAGACGGGACTTTTATATACCCAGCATTTGTTCAGGGTCAGGTTCACACTCACCCCAGTCCTGGGCATGGACTCGACATATCCCATCGTGACTCAGCAAAAGCAGTGCAGTGGGGCCAGGGCTTGCCACACGGCCAGGAAAATGTGCTTGGGGGACAACAGCTTATCTCTGCAAGCATGTATTCAAGTCCAGGGAAGTCACTGAAATTCATGAGATGAGGAAGGAGGCAGGGAGGATCCTCTGAGGGAGGAGGAATTCACACTTCTGTTTGTCTCCCACCTTCGTGCTTGAGCTGGGACACTGGTCTCCTCACCTCGGTCTGGAACTTAAACCAAGGCCCCTCCTTCATTCTCGGACCTTTAATTCCAGGACTCAGGCTGAACTACACCACCTGCTTCCTGGGTCTCCAGCTTACAGACGGCAGGTCACAGGTGTCCTCAGCCTCCACAGGTGAATGAGCCAATTCCCATTAAAAAACCTGCCCATCCATTAACCATCCATCCATCCACCCACCCACCCATCCATCCTTCTATCCATCCATCCATCCATATATCCATCCATCCATCCATTCATGCATCCATCCATCCATCTATTCGTCCATCCATCCATCCATCTATTCATCTATCCATCTATTCATCCATCCATCCATCCATCTATTCATCCATCCATCCATCCATCCATCTATTCATCCATCCATCCATCCATCTATTCATCCATCCATCCATCCATCTATTCATCCATCCATCCATCCATCCATCCATGTATTCATCCATCCATCTATCCATCTATTCATCCATCCATCCATCTATCCATCCTCGTGGGTATCCATTCATGCATGCATGCATGCATGCATGCATCCATCCATCCATCCATCTATCTCCTATTGACTTTGTTTCTCTGGAGAACCCTGACTACCACACATTTTATCCTCCTACAACACTGAAACCTGTGCTGCTGAAGATAAAAGACCTGCATTTCCTCTATGTGGGCCTCAGGGGCTGGTCCATGGGCTCTAGCATCCTATTCTCCTCAACACAGTGCCATCCTTTTGTGTCTAAACATGCATTTTACATGTCAATACACTTGGGTTGGAACTCAGAGGAGTTTTTTCCCACAGATAAAAATTTCAAATCATTGTTTTCATGCACCATTTAATAGATTTTCTTAAAATAAAACTTTAAGTTAGGATTTCATTTTATGGACACGATTTTAAACATCATATGTGGGGTGCACCAGTGATTTAATAAAACAAGGATGTAACACATTGCTTTGTAAGAGAAGGATGAAGATTTTAAGGTTTGCCCCATTTCAGAAATGTTAGTAAAGGGATAACACGTATCTTAAAAATCAAATAAATACAGTACTAAACAACAAAGGCCTCAACATATCTGGAGTCCATTATTGAAGAAGCATTGCTATTTCACAGATAAAATGCCTACTGAAAAATTTGGGGAGCAATGAGATTGCATGTTAGATATTTCTATGTACAAAGACAATTAGTGCTGGATTACTTTATTGTCACTCCTAAAATTTAATAACAATTCTACAAAAATGAAATGTGGTTTAGCATAGTCATGTTTGGAAATATTCATTCTCTGTGTCCACCCACCCTCGGGGGACTCAGCTCTCCACTCTGCTGGGCCACGCTGGGCCACATCTGGGAAGGTGCTGGGCCTCTGCCCCACCGTGGCCAGCAGGAGGTCTGGGTGGGACTCTGCACTCCACCCTTCAGGCTCCCAGGGAAGGGTGGGCCCGGCAGGGCTAGGACTGACCCTCAGTAAGTGAGGACAGAAGCCTCTGATATTTTAGGGATTTTGTTATGTAGCAAAACCCAAAGATGAAAAATACCTTAAGAAATTATTTTTCAAGACTAGAACTCATGGATTCTTCAAAATATACCGAGTATTTGTGCAAGCATTTTATTAGTACAGGAACCACGGAAGAAAAGATGGTAACTTTCCTCAAGGAGCTTATCATTGGGACAGAGAGAAATGCAAAAACTCATTAATCATACAGTTAGGTAATTATTTTATGTTAACAAAAACTGGCATAAGTAGTTGCAAGGAAGAAAGATCCTCTCCAATTTGCTCGGAAAAGAACTACCAGGAGCAACAAGAGGAGACCCAGGAGAGGAGCCCCCACACCCCATGGGCGAGACACCAGCAAACACGTCCATCCCTGGGCCAAGTGCTGGGAGAAGATGAAAGTGAGGTGAGAAACTGTGAACGAGATAGGAAGACCACCGATGCAAGGCAGGCATCTGGCAAGGCCTCCAGAACAAGTGATGTCTCAGCAGAGGTAAGACAGTCAGTCACCCGTGGTCAGCATGGTGGCCCCACGAGATGTGCCCGTCCCAATCCCCAGAACCCGTGAGCATGTGCCAAGATACTCCTGGGCGGCAGAAGGCACTTTGCAGATGTGATGAGGTCACGTGCCCTGAGATGGGGAGAGTATTCGGATTATCCGGTGCAATCCCAAGGGTGCGATGTAATCGCAAAGGTCTCTAAAGAGGAAGAAGGTCAGAGCCAGGCACTAGGAGAAGGTATCAATGCTGCTGGCTCTGGCGACCGAGGGAGGGCCCCAAGCCACGGGAGGCAGCAGCCTCTAAAAGCTGAAAAAGGCAAACAAACAGCTTCCCCCAAAGACTCCAGAAGGAAACAGCCTGCAGGCACCTTTGTTTCAGCCGCGCGAGACCCCGCCAGAGTTCTGACTTCCGGAACTGCAGGATAACGAGTCTGTGTTGGCTTAAGCCACCAGTTTATAGGGATCTGTTACAGCAGCAATAGGAAACTAAGACATATCAAAAAATACCATTAGCTGTTACAGCTTTTCAAACCACCAGAGCATTTTTAGGAGAAAAAATGTTGACCACTATGAGATTTTAAGTGGAAAAGTGCTACATAGCTGTGAGAGAATGATAAGGTACTTGAATACCAGCAGGTACTGGCACCTGGACGGTATAAGGTTTCAAATGAAAGGTCAGTGTAAAGTTCACTTCTTCATCCACGCCCACAATTTAGGCAGTGGCGTGGGATGCTACAAAAACAACAGAGGGACTTATCTTCAAGACAGTGTAAGGTCTGGGGGCCTGACAAGACCCCAGTCCTCTTTGGAGGATGTGAGAGGACAGGGAGCTATGGCTGGAGTCCCAGGAAGGATCTGCCAAACTCAGCCTAGGTTTGGGATCAATGACAAGACT
This sequence comes from Mirza zaza, assembly GCA_008750895.1. Taxonomy (NCBI): domain Eukaryota; kingdom Metazoa; phylum Chordata; class Mammalia; order Primates; family Cheirogaleidae; genus Mirza; species Mirza zaza. The sequence goes on along the minus strand of VSMD01086753.1, from coordinate 44,490 downwards.
GCCTAGAAGTTTTTCCTTACAGTTTCAAAAAGGACTTTTAAGTAAATATTTAAATACAAATGGCAAAACCAATGTGTTTTTATCTTATTACAAATGTGTGGAGTAGGTGAGTGGGTTTGAAGTCATCGAGCTGCTGGTGCAAACTGTGTGACCATGTGTGAGATACCTGATCTGTCTGGGTCCCAACATCTCCATCTGTGACGAGGCCACACTAATGTCTGCAAACAAGGGTGGTGACGAGAACAAGACAACGCACACAGCACCCTGCCCTCGGAAGGAGCTTTTGTTATTGGTTTACGCTACATCACTTGTTCCCAAGTAGCCCTGTAAAATACACAGGACAAATGCTACTAAGGAGCATTCTTTATCTCAAAGACACAGGGAGATTAAGGCTTTCACAGCCCAGTAAACACTTCCTATACAAACAAAAGAATAAGAATTCGTAAGAGTCACAGTGGGTGTTACTGTGCTTCGAGTCCATGGCAGAGTCTCTGTGTGCATTCTGATAGCAGCAGCACCGAGCACTGTGCCTTCCAGCTGAGCCTATGAAGCTTATGAACCTACAGAGCTCATCCTCTCCACTGCAAAGAGCAACAAAGGGTTGATGTAAAAGGCATCCAGATATGTTCCCTTAAAGTATTTCTCCACCAGGTAACAGACCATACCAGCAGCCGATAGTGAACCAGCCACCCCTAAAACCTGCTTACTCTTGGCATAGGACGTTGGCCCAAGAGGACCTGCTTTCCATTTGATCGAGGACTCGCTCACATCATAGAGAGGAGGTCCCATCACCTGATGAGGCTGTAATTTGGAGACAGTAAGGAGCCTTCAAGAATCTATCCAAACTAGCAAAGCATCCCATTTTAAAGTAATAATAATTGTGGAGATGAAAATTTATAGTAATATTTTTTCAAATCAAATTTAGAGAGAGAGGACATTGCCAGGAACCAATCAGAAAATGGTTGGTCTGGACCCAGCTATAAGAGTCTGAAAAGCTGATCATAACTGGCACAGAAAATCACCACCCCCAGAGCCCTGAACAGGTATAGCCTCATTCACCAATTTCACAGCTCAGAGAACTACAGTTCTCTCCTTCCCACATGTGCTGTAAACAAGGGGCTCACTGTTGGTATTAATATCTGTAGCATACGCCTCTAACATTTGACCAGACTTGCACAATTTTTCTTAGTTGTTGTTGCATATCATATATGAAGTCAAATATGCTTATTAGGAGAAAACTATCTATGCCTTCTTTCAAAACCGCAGTGCCCTCATGCACCCCTAAGTGACATGGACATACTGAGGCAGCCCCAAGCCCAGGTCCCCGCCCAGGTTCCCCTGTGCTGCCTGAATAGCTTCATCTGCTCATCCACAGCACTGACTGGAAAGCCAAGCTCTCCTTTTTCATTAAATTACACAGCACGGACTTCAAAAGCCATTGCTTTTACAACACTCGGCCATTTTTTCTTTGAATAAATGGATCGGTGCAAGCCTTTTGCTAATTTCCAGAGGTTTAAAAAAGGTTGATTTTGACCATTTCTGTGAACATTCTCTTTGCTCTTATGGGGGAGGAGATGTGAGGAGGTCGACCTGGCCATTCCACAGTGATTCTTTGGCATGTTTGTTTTTAACAGAAACTTTTCCTGCCTGTGGTTATTTGCAAACCTTAATTTTATGTGAGTGACAACTGTCCCTTCAATAACTACTAATATTTTCCAAACCTGAGAAAATTTCAGTGGCCATAAAACATGCTTTAAGTTATTGTAGGTCAGGATAATTCATGATTTTGATTCTGTGTATGCAAATTAAAGCTGTGTTTGTTGTTTTATGTGCAATCCTGGGAGGCAGAGGACAGTAAGTAAAATGATATATGCAGAAGAAAGTAGGCTAACATCAGTAAAGAACAGGAAATTCTAAAAAATTAATACGGAACCGACAATTATGCTTGTATATTTATGACTATAAAAGTCATCAGAGGTTGAATTTTTTGCATCATGGAAAACATATGAACATAGAATTTTGATATATTAGTAAAATGTTAATCCACCATTTACTCAACAAACAGCTGCCTTAAGTGTCTCCTCTGTTTCAAGGAACACGGGCGTGCAGGAGCCGGGCTCCCAGAGGGCCACTGACTCTCACCTTTGGGTAGTTCACACTGGCACACAGGCCCCTGAAAGGTGGCCTCACTGTTAACAGTGACCTATCAAACAGAGGAAAATAAACTATCAAACAGAAAGTTAAGGAAAATAAACTCACAGCACGTAATTTCCCCTCCGAAGAGAAAACTCACAACACACCATCCCGTCTGTTCTGTTCTGATCAGATACCTGTGGCCTAACTCATCACCTCTAAGTCTGTTTCAGCCTGAAGGGCCCTAAGTGGACGGTGGGGTGCAAACTCCCCGCCCTAGCTCTGCCCCCAGTTCCTCCCAGAAACATGTTTCCAGGACCCGGATAAGCCAGCCTCACAGAGAAAAGAGGGGAAAAAGTAAAGAGTCCCTGCAACAGCTTCACAGCCGCTTCTGTCATCAGTCTGCCGAAGCAGGAAAAAAAGCCATTTTTACCCGTTAAAAACTCCCAACAGTTTCTGCTCGGTGGACAGCACTTCCTTCCTCTCCCTCCATGTGCGTGGCCACTCCCTCCCTTTTTACCTCGTTCTCCTTCTCTCTCTCTGAAAAATAAGCTTTTCACCACTTTATATCTCAATCTCTGTGTCAGAAATCTTCCTTTGCCTGTGTACGGACGTCCCACTCTCAGCCCCTCCTTGTGAACAGGGTGGTCTGGGGACCTGCAGACCTGCCGCTCGTGAGGGGACGTGGCTGCTGTGCTGAGTCCAGGAAGACACTGCGCCCTCATGCTCCCTGTCTCCGTCTCCCTGGAATTTACTCTGCGTCCCTCCCGAAGCCACCTGCCCCACACCGAGGTCGCTTGAGCAGCCCTGCAGAGAGGCCGCACGCGGGACCGGGAGCCTCGTGCACCAGCCAGCCCAGAGTGCACCGCCTGGGAAGCCGGCCCAGCACTCCTGCTCCCGCCACGCGTGCTGACAGGAGCTCTCTCACCCCACGGTTTCTCGCTCCACGTCGCTTGTCACTAGCCATTCGCCACAAAGCCAGATTTTCACCCAGCCCATCTGCCAGCGTTCACCCCTCACGGCGCTGTCCTGCCATGTCCAGTGGCATCAGCGGGTTCTTCTCCCTCCCTTCCTTTCTCATAGCTGTGTGTAGGCCACAGTTACTTCTTCTACTCATTAAAATAATCTCAATGGCAATAGAGACCTGCACAACTTTTTTTCTAATTGAAAATTTTCAAGTGTTCAAAAAGCTTCCTCAGTTCGGTCATGCCAAAAGACATTCTGAAGCCAAATCCTGAATGTTCAAAACAACTAACATCTACGCTCCCCCTACCAGTAGCTGCACGGTTCTCTGCCACACCCCTCGCTGGGTCTACTTTGCTCTTCTCTTCCTTCTTTCATGCCGCACCACTCCTCTATCTCACTGGCAGGACGTTGCTTGAAGGGATTTTAAAAAGAATACAGCGCAAAACAGCACACTGACGGTTTCAGAATAGGCTACAGCAACACGTATCATCAACAGAAGCAGGCACATTACAGATGTGTGGCATGATTTCATTGTTGGAACAAGTGCGGCATGATCAACATGTGCATCTCAGCACTGACAGTAAAGGGGAGAAAAGCACGACCCTAAATATCACCTGCGGGGACTGCAAAGATGAATTAGGGCCATGGTGGAATGGGGTGTTTTGAAGCCTTCAAGCCATAGAGCCAATGGTAGCTCAGCCCAACTGCACGGCAAGACTTGTTTATTCACATTTTCAGTATTCAGCATATACTGAAGGGGAACTACGTGCTGGGTGCAGTGTCATGCCCTGGACTGCAACGATACATTGCTCTGCGAACACCAGCGGGTTGACAAGACACGTATGTAGTACAGTTCCGCTCAGCCCCACACGTCAGGACGAAGCACACAGCCACACAGCAATGCTGTTCTCTGGATCAAAGCTCCAGTCTTACCAAGACAAAATGAAACTGACATTCCCAAATTCTCAAGTATACTCAGCATTTTTATATCTTCTGCAAAGATTTCCCTCTGCATTAATACAATTGATTTGCAACTGTTATTTTCTTTTCATCTTTTCTCCTAATTTAGATAGTTTCTTTAAATTTGGGGGTCCTATTCTATATTCAAATTCTTTCACAAGAATTTTCAAAATCCTGTGCTTACTTGCTCTGGTACTTCCTTGCTTTCTTCAATTTTAATGACAGTGTTAGTATTAGTGCTACATGGAACCACATCTGTCCCCGGATATACCCACGTTTTTCTATATTTCAGCTACATCAAACATGCACAGGCACAGAGTGACAAGTGCTTACATTACAAAAGGAATTTTTCTGGATTTCTCTTTCTCCCAGTACAAGTTTATTTCCTGAGTTCTTCTCCCTGCATGCAGTAAGAACTGGCACGTAACCTTAGATATGAAATCTCACCAAAACAAAGTCTGACTAATACGCACCATCCGACGCAAGCCCTACGTGCAGCAGAGAGGCCCCCGTGCATGCAGTGGGACGTACCTGGGGTGCAGAGGGGTTGAAGGCCACTCCGGTGACAGTGTCTGTGTGCCCCGCCAGTCGGTGGGAAAAGGTGCTCGAGCCCATCTCATACACGTAAGCCTGTGGGACGAGAGCAGGGGCCGGCGTTAATTCAGAGTCAGGAGTCAGCTGACAGGTGTGCAAAGCCATTCGTTGCTCATGTGGTCAACAGCTAATCCAGCATGACAGCAACGGCTGACACAGGTGACGAAATGCCATCCGAGCTGTGGAACTACATTTATAAACTATGCGTCTTCTCCTCTTTTCTCTGTTAGATTTTTTAACACCTTAGTGAACTTACATCATACTTTCTACTTCCTATAAGACTCCATCATGCCCTGTGAGCAGCAGTTTTAAATATAGGCTCATATTTGATGGTTAATTTTACGGAAGGAGTGCAGGCTTTGCAATTTAGCATCACCTTAAAGTTCCAACTTAAGAGAAAAAAATTATGCTATTAATATATTTTCCTTCCCGAAAACTTAAAAGAGAACTATATATACTATACTTTGCTTCCCACTCATTGGCTTAGAATTTGAGCAATTCCAACACTTAGAACTTTTTCACAGCTATTGATAAGTTCTCTTCTAATGGTATTTTATATATGTATCTCCAGAATTGCCATCAAATGCTTCATGTGGGGCACAAAACCCGGTACCGGGATACCATCCCGAGGGGACTTGAGAGATGAGATAATCCCTAAGTAACAAAGTGTATCAACAAGTATTTCCTGCAAGTCTGCTAGTAATGAAGAGAAACGCCATACTGCACGGACAAAAGGTGTCAAAGGTGATTCCTTTTTCCACAGGAAGCCACCACTTTTTAAATAAATGTCATTGTTCATTTTTAAGGTTTACAACATGGTGTTATGAAATAGAGACAAGACAGTGCAATGGTTACCTTAGGGAAGCAGATTAACAAATCAACTCATATAGTTACATTTTTGTGATGAGAGTAGCTAAAAACACCACTGTGTTGACATTATCCCCACGCTGCACACAGGGCTCTGGGCTGTTCGCCCTGCACACCTGCACGTCTGTGCCCTCTGACCCACCTGTCCCCGCCCTACTCCCAGCCTCACTCCTGGTAGCCACTGTTTCACTCTCTCTCTCTCTGTGTACTGAGCTTTTTTTAAAATATATATTCTACATACCAAGTGCTCGCAGGTGATATTTTTCTTTCTGTGTCTGGTTTCTTTTACTTACTACAATGTCCTCCAGGTTCATCCACGTGTGACAGGAAGCAGGTTCTCCTTTTTAAAGGCTGACCCATGTTCTGTTGTGTGTGTATGTTTCACAGTAGTTTTTAAGTAAATTCTACAAATAAAATTTGTAGAATTACAATAGTAATAGAATAGTAAATTCTACAAATATTCTGATATATAGTTGACCCTTGGACGATGGGGAATCGACCTCCTGCATAGCAGGAAATTCACATGGAACTCTTGGGTCTCCAATGACTTACTGAATAGCCCACTGTGGACCAAAGCCTTACAGTGACATAAACAGGTGATTCACACAGATTATGCATGTTGTACGTATTATATGCTGTATTCTTATAATAAAGTAAGCTGAGCAAAAAAAGAAAATGTTATTAAAAAAAATCACGAAGAAAAGAAAATATATTTACTATTCATTAGGTAAAAATGGGTCATCATAAAAGTCTCCATCCTCACAGTCTTCACAGCGAGTAGCTGAGGAGGAGGAGGAAGGAGGGAGAGGAGGGGTTGGACTCGCTGTCTGGGCGTGGAAGAGCTGGAAGGGGAGGCAGGAGAGGCGGCTCTCTCAGAGTGACTTTACAGAAACACATTGTGATTTCTGTCTGACTTTTTGCATTTTCATTTCCCTAGAAATGTCTCTACACTGCGCCAAGCCTCCTTCCACCATTTGCTTTAGTTGCAGCATGCAGGTCAGGGAAGGGTCAGGACCTTGTCGTGAAAGACGTTGAAAGCCGTCTCGAGTGATCGGAACCCTCCGCCAGGCTGTCTGATGCCAGTCTGTTCCAGCCCTGCTTCTCCTACGTCTTCCCCCGCTCCTCTGGCGCTGCTGGGAAGCACTCGTCTTGTGAATCCCTCTGGGGTGGGGCCTGTCAGCTCCCGAGTTTCCCCCGAGAGCCACATCTTGAAACCCTTGTTGCCACATCCGCAGCCTCTTTGCTAGCTCCCTTGACTGGTCTGTCATGGATCCCGTGAAGTCACGCACACACCTGACAGTCTTCTCCAGCACAGGTTCACTGTCAGGGCTTGATGCCTCCCATGGCTTTTCTACAACAGCGATGGCACCTTCCACGGTGGAGTCCTTCCCAACACTTGTGACCTTCTCTCTGAGGGGGTTCCCTTCTGTGGCGTTGACATGCTTTCCATCCAGTACTACATGTAATGGGCCTTGAAGGTCCTCATGACCCCCTGACTTAGAGGCTGAATTAGAGACATCGAGTTTGGGGCAAGTAGACCACTTTGACGCCTTTGGTGTTGAACTCATGGTGTTCCGGGTGACCAGGGGCACTGCCCAATATCAAAAGAACTGTAGAAGGCAGACCCTTACTAGTGCAGCACTCCCTGACTCAGGGACAAAGCTTAGATGGAACCAACCAGAGAAAGGGTTCTCGCCCAGGCCTTGCTGCTGTACAACCAAAAGGCCCCAGGCTTAGCAGCTTGGAGGTAAGGGCAGATCCAACCGTAAACCCAACTGCTTTTGTGCAGCAGTGGTTAGCCGACCCCTTCTTGCCTTAACTCCTGGTGCTCGCTTCTCTTTCTTGCCAATAAATACCCTTTGTGGCATTTTTACCCAGAATAGAGTACTTTTGTGTTAAAAACCTGCTCAGGCAGATCTCCTTTCTCCTCTGTGACTTTTCTGACAGCATCTGGAACTCACCTGCTGACTCTCGGTCAGCAGCACCTGCTTCTCCTGTTACTTTGACATTTTTAAGCCAAACCTCTCTCTAAAATTGTCAACTCATCTTTTGCTGGCATTGCATTCCCAGCTTTAGATCCTTCACCTCCTCTTGCTGTGTCACGTGATGACTTCACTTTTTCTCAAATAGGATTAGAGCACATAAGAATACCTTTCTTATACCAATCCCACATCCACATAAAAGCTGCATTTTCAATATGAGATAAAAAGGCATTTTGCAAAAAGCTCAAGGCTTTTGTGCCTTGCTGGCATGGCTGCAGTGATGGCTTCATGAATTCCTCTTTTTTTTTTTTTTACAGCTTTTGTTTTGTTTGAGACAGAGTCTTGCTCTGTCACCAGGTCAAGGGTGCCATGGGGTCAGCCTAGTTCACAGCAACCCCAAACTCTTGGGCTCAAGGGATCCTCCTGCCTGAGCCTCCTGGTTTTCTATTTTTAGTCCCAGTCTTGCCCAGGCTGGTCTCAAACTCCTGACCTCGAGCGATCCTCCTGCCCCGGCATCCCAGAGCGCTAGAATTATAGACGTAAGCCACCGCGCCAGGCCTATTCCCGTGTTTCTTATACTAGATTCATTTATCTCAAAATGACGGGCACCCACACTGCAGACCTCAATCTACTGCACATATCAAGCAACTCAACTTTTTTTGGTAATGTCACAACTTTACTCCTTGGCAGCACTTCCAGCAGCCCAGTGGCACTTCGTATGGGTGTCATGGTGTTATTCCTGGGTACAGTACTGTACTAAACACGACGGAAAACACGTGAGAACCACAAGAGATCACTTTTTACTGTAATTTGCAATTTACTGGAGAGACAAACTGCTGGCGCGGAGATGATCAGCGTCACGTGGTGTTTTACGTATTTTACGTGGACACTCACAACGCTTGAGCTCACCACCATAGCAACAGGAGGTAGCTATGAAATGATTACACTGTAGCACAGTGTGAGCTACAGTTAGTGTTATGTGTACTGATTTAATGAACAAATGTAAAGATATAATATATTTCTCTCAGCTGTGAATGGCACCATGTATTGATCATAACTGATGTGTAAGTTTTGACAAATTTTAACTTTTTATAATAGATTAGTGCATATTTATGGTAGTAAATGATAAAATAGACTAGTATCTACATAGATTTTATGCATTAACAACCTAGCTAACTTCTGGCATTATTATTATTTTTATATTTCTAGGCTGTGCAGTTTGTCTGCAAGTTTTGTCAAATTGTTGCAAATCTCCAAAATATTTTCCGACATATTTACTGAAAGAACATCTCACATGGTTCAAATTGGTGTCATTCAAGGGTCAACTGCACTTTGAAGGAAAATGGAGAAAATGCCTGCTTTTAATTTTTGGAAAATGGTCCAAAGTATACATGTGAGTAAATGTTGAGAAGCACACATTTCCTTAACTCTAAAGGTTCTTGTGCAGTTGCTGGCATGAGGGGTGGCTGGGGCCTAGGAATGTGCATTCCTAACAGGTTCCCAGGCCAGGGCACCCCACTCTGAGAACCACTGGTCTAGGGTAACCCTAACATTTGCACAGTGTGCTGCTGGCACTAAACACTTCCCAACCATTACATAAGCCACTTACAATAACTGCCCAAGCAAGCTGTGTCCATTTGAAAAAAATAATATTGGCATTTTTTTTCTTGAGGACACTGTGACCCACAGAGACTAAGTTTCTAGAGCAGCCATCACACGTCGGTGCTGAGATTCTGAACAGGTTTCTCCCACTAGGTTTTTGCTGTTTACTTTATGAGGCTGCCAGTGACAACGCCCACTCACACGTGACTCAGGGCATCCTCAAAGTCCCTCACCCTCACAGGTGCTGCACAGACTACCTGTGCTTACTTCTCTGTTTCTCCACCAGGACTGACTGTCAGAGGATTTCTCAGGAGTCGAGACTCCTCTCCTGTCTGCTGTTTGGATTAAACTTACAGGGGAAGTCTTAATGACTATAAACATAAAATGCAGAGGTTAATGGTAACAGCAGACACTTACTAAACACTAACTTTGCCAGGTACTCTGCAAGGACTTTACACAAATTATCTGATGTGGTCCTCTCTACAGCCCATGAAGGAAATACTACCATTGTCCCAATCCTACCTAGGAGGAAGCCACGGCTGAGGGGTAGGCGACTTCCCCAGGACACTCAGCTCTGGACTTTGGAGCCAGGGTCCCCTGCAGCTGCCTCACTCAGCTCAGAGCCTGAGCTCACCGCGACATTCCACCTGCTGCACTGCAGCCTCGACCCCACTCAGCATGCCTCACGTCATCCAGTGGCTTTGGCTTGTCATTGTCACTCTAGCTGGTACACGTGTGTGTGTGTGTGTGTGTGTGCCTGCCAAACACTTGATATTAAATTGTTAAAATGATACAATCACTTTGGAAACTATTCAGCAGTTTCCAGTAAGTTCAACATGCAGCAACCCACCAATCCTACTACGTGGTATTTACCCAAAATATATGAAACGTGTGTCCACACAAAGACTTGTACAAAAATGGCCATAGCACCTTGACTCATAAAAGTTAAATATACAACTCCATGGCCTCTATCTAAATTATGTCAATAAAAGTTATAATCAAATAACATGAGGAACATATTGCCAATTATTACAACCACACACACCCCATGTCCCTCGAGACCCCGGGTAGCTGTGCGCAAGAGAGACAGATTTCTAGTCAACTTGGACACGTCCGGGGTGCAGCTCGGAACCCACCGGAACTTCCTGAAGTGACACGTGGTCTGAGGAGCGGACGTCTGGAGAAGTAACTCGCTCCTCCAACACTCTGCGTGTAGGGATGCCAGGTCTGCAGAGCACACCTGGCAGCTGGGACACCGTCAGGATGTGGGAGGGGCCGAGACCCGAGACAATGTGACACCAGTGCGACCCGACCAGGTCGGAGGGAATGGCCGGAACCGCAAAGGCGGGCGGAGTTTAGACAGAAGATACGTGAGAAGACAACGAAGACCCAAGGAGTGAACAAATGTGCAGAGAGAAGCACGAGGAAGGGAAGCTGGACAGCAAGGGTTCAAGAAACAGGAAGCGGCAGGGAAGCCAGGGCCCTGGTCAGGCTGACCCGGCGACTCTTCAGAAAGTAGTTTTGTCCGCACAGACAGAAATCCAGTTGCGAGGTTGGCCCCGTGAGCGGTGTCTGCAGCCAGTGTGTAGGCTCTGGGCACCTGCTTGCAGGCGGGTGGGACTGAGAGTAAGGAACAAGAGAGTTTCAGTCCTGCGGGGTCTGTGCAGGGCGGAAGGTGGCGGGCACGGCGCAGCATCTGCCTGCAGAGCGAGCTGCCGCATGCGCCAGGAGCGACCCGGGCGAGAGGAAGGTGGCTCAGACAGGCCGAGGCCGAGAGGCAAAAGGGCCGAAGAAGCTCCACAATTACAATGCGGCGTTTGCAGCTCCCTTATGTGTATATGCACACGTGTGCGCAATGAATATGTATCAGCTTCTATTGCGTGATGGCCTCTTGTTGAAAAGCCCTTCCTGATATCCAGCTGGACTTTATTCGCATGAAATCTCAGCAAACATATAAAATGCCGCCGCAATCTTGTAAAAAGAGGCTAAGTAATAGTTATCTCCAAGAAATGGGTTTAGTGTCTCCTATATAAAAATGAAATTACATGAAATGTATCTTGGCCCATGAGGTTCTTGACGCATGTGAATTTTCTGATCATGACAACTTTAAGCATGAGACAGTAATTCGAAGCCCCAAATAGCAGAAGTGTTTCCCCACGCATGCAGTTTTCATCAGCTGTACATACTGTCGATAACGTCGAAAGGACAGTACGTCCCTTGTATGATATAGCAGAATGGTAGTGGATAACTTTTTGCAAATTATTCAATTTAATTACAATCCATGTATCAACAAAAATGTTTTAATCAGAGGTAATAATTTGACTCATGAGTACCTTCTCCCCGCAAAGAGAAGTAATCCAGTGCTAACACATACTAAGAAGCCAATGAAACTTGGAATAAAACCTGTACAAGTAAATCTTATGCCAAAACCAAATTACTAAGGACTGAGAAAAGGGATGGGGAAAGGGAAGCAATATTAACTTCAGGCAAAAGATGAGAACGTGGCACCGATCATGTGGGTGCTGGAATGACGCTTTATTATTCAAAAACATCTCCACGAAAATTGCAGGGGACTGAATGTACTACTGAAAACGATAAATGCTTTGGAAACAGGACCAGACCATTCCTTATGACCACTTTGCAATTTGCTGAACCACGTCTGTGAGGACAACATTTCTCTCATCGCTTTCTCCTGACGCCTGGAACACGTGTCTTCCCTCCCCGTTACCTAGATTGTCCCCACAGGAGACGGGAAACAGAACTGCAAACAGATGTGAATCTGTGTTCCTGAAACTTCAGAGTGATACTGTCCACAGGGAACCAACTATCATATTATGCTCATTTATTTTGCTTTTTAAAATAATTCCAGAAATGGCATTTTCTCAGTCCTGTGCACATTTCTTCGGATCACTGAACTTTTAGTTCACAGAAAAGTAAGTCTTTTTCAGACCAAAATGTTCAAGATTTAAAACAGACCCATACTGAGAATCACAGTAAGATAGGATCGTCGACAGGATCATTAGACGGGATCATTCCTAACTTCCAGGAAGCAAAGCCTGGCTGGAAAGTCCTGATGGAGGAGCACACGCGTGCGCAGAGGGAGTGAACTCCGTGGAAATCAGCCGGGGGCAGGGGGTGGCGAACACCCACCCTCTGGGTGATGGCACAGCCTCAGCCAGGACCAAGCGTTACAAAAGTGACCCATGTAACCTAAAACATTTGGTACCCTCTTAATATTTTGAAATTAGAAACAAATGAGCTATGGAGCCATGAAAAGACAGGGAGGAAACTCAGAAGCATATTACTGAGGGAAAGAAGCCGATCGTGGATACCTCTGCATTCTGAGCTCAGGCCTGTGGCATTCTGGAAAAGGTAACTGTGACAAGTGGTGGCCAAGTACAAGGTGAGTGGTGGCCAAGCTCAGCGAGGGGGAGGGGCACAGAGGCAGAGGGCAGAAGGTTCTAGGCTAACCAGCATTCTGCGTTGTACTGCAACGGCAGCAACACGGCATCACACATCTGTTCAGACCCCAGAGTGTGCAGCAGCAAGGGTGAGCCCTCGTGCAAATCGTGAGCGCTGGGCGATAACACCATCAGTGTAGGCTGAGAAATGGTGAGGAACGCACCACTCTGGTGAGGACGCAGATGATGGCGGAGGCTGTGTGCGTGCAGAAACGGAATAGCTGGGATGCTTAATTGAGTGTAAAACTGCTCTAGAAAATAAAATCTGTCCTGATTTTGGCGTGCCAAGTCATTTGTTCACCCCCCCAGATGAACGGCTGGACGTCCTCCTCTGGGCAGGTTTGGGGGTTCACACTTCTCCCGGAGGTCTGGCAGAGGACACACTGCAGACGGTAAAACCTCAGACTCGTCATGTCACCAAGACAGAGCAGCCCAGAGCACTGGCCCGGAGCCTGTCCTGGTCTAACCAGTAGACAACACTGTGTACCTAACCCGGACCCTAAGGTCACACTGGACTTTACAGGCCCTGAGACCACACGTCATTGTGCGCACACACCACAGTTTCTTTGTCCACTCTCCTGTCGATGGGTGCTCAGGGCGCTTCCATGCCTTGGCTACCGTGAACAGTGCTGCGGTAAATATGGGAGTGTACACATCTCTTTGAGATTCTGATTCCAATTCTTTGGGATAAACACCCAGGAGTGAGGTTGCTGGATCATATGGCAGTTCTATTTTTTTAATATTTTGAGGAAGCACCACACCATTTTCCACAGTGGCTGTACCATGTCACCCTCCCATCAGCGGTGCAGGAAGGAGCTCCAACTTCCCTACACCAACACCCAGTATCCTTATCTTTTTAGTATCAGCCACCCTAACAAGCGCGAGATGGTATCTCACTGTGGTTTTGGTTTCCATTTGCCTGCTTATTGGTGATGTTAAGCACATTTTCACAAACCTCTAGGCCATCTGTATGTCTTAGGAGAAACATCTACTCCAGCTGCCTGTGGGCTGTCGATCTTCATCTGATAATCTGCTCTACTGACGACATCTGCCTTAATCGATTGCTTCAGACTACAAGAAGGCGACTTTCTAATTCTGCCATTCGTCCATCCACTTGTCCAGAATTCTCTAAAAAAAGACCTTTCTCTCATCCATCTGATGAGGGTATTTGGTTTAATTGAAACACAGTTCACAGAGGAAAGGCGAGAGGAATGTCACATTCTTTCCTTTGTAAGGCCTGCCTCTGCGTAAGGAATCTGTTCCCTGGTTACCGCCAAATGAAGGCCAATGGGGTTTTGTTTCTGTTTTTAGCTACAAATTTCTTTTGGAATATCATAAAAAATCATGAGGGTTTAGATACACAAAGTTTTAAAATCGGCAATGGTCATTACTCCAGTGGTGCTCACCCACCCCGACCATGGCCGGCAGCGCTGACATCGCCTCCTGTGGCCTCATTTTACAACCCCACTGCTCTTTCATTTCTTCTTTTCTTGCTGGCACAGGATGTCCCTGGCTCATTGAACAAACTGTCTGCCGCAGACCTGAAGCCAGCCATTCATGCGAAGTGCAGAACGGCCTTTGGAGGCTACAAAGAGGTACCAAGGGTGATCTCTGGAATGGCGCCGTGGCCCAGCTCCATCTGTGGCTGGAGCCGGAACGCTGGCCTGTCTTTGTGTCTCTCCGCGGCTCCACCCTGCGTCAGTCTGAGAGGCCTTCTGACGCATTCAATAACTGGCAGAGCAAGTTCTCCCCATGGGAATGTTCTTTTTTCCTGGGTGTCCTGAGGATGCTTCTCAATTATCCCCCCAAGTGGCTACATGAACACGTCACTGCAGGAAAGCCTAGTGGAATCTGTGTTGGGGAATGCTGAGTTGCAAATGCCTTCAAAGAACTGTCGTCTTTATAAGACTAAATCTTCCCACTCGAGGATAAGATTTTGCATTTGTTCAGGTCTATATTTCTGGGAAAAAAGATAAAATTTTCTTTACATGGGTTTTGCAGAGTTCTTGTTTAGTTCTCCTCTTCCATTGTAACTTTGCAGAGGTTACCGTTTGTATATATAAAACCCATCGAATTCCATATGTTAATTTAAATACTAATACTTCACTTGATTATTTTATTGTTCACGTTGGTCATTAATCCTCTAGGGTTTTCCAGATATGTAACCTTGTCATCTATGAATAAAGACAGGTGTGACTATTCTTGTCCAGTGATAAAGTCTGTAAGTTCTCTTGCCTAATTTCATAGGTAAATACTTCCAACAAACTGTAAGACAGTAGTGGAATTAGTGACATTCTTACTTTGCTCCCAACTAGAGAATACCTCTACGGTTTTATCAGTAAGATGCTAGCTTTGTGGCTGAGATAAGCATTTTATCATTTGACAGGAATATTCATGATGGGTACACTAAAAGCCTTGACTTCACCACTGTATAATTCATCCATATAAAACACTTGAACCCCCTAAATCTATTGAAATAATTTTAAAAAGAAAAAATATACTTATTAAAAAATGAATACAAAAAGACAACTAGAAAATGTTTTTTTGGTTTGATAGATGAATTGTCTACCCAATAACCAAACTGAATTGCTGCCAGATAGCTAAACTGTACTAACTGAAGTGAAAACATGCAAAAATGAGTATTTTTCTCTGTAATTATAGAAAAGGAAGTATTCATAGATTCCTCTTTTACTGGGTACTTTATCAGAAATGAATCTAGAATTTTTTTGAAATGGCTTTTCTGTGTCAATGAAAACAGTTAGCTGATTCTTCTTCACGTCTGTTGACATTATTTATTAACGGATTTCTTGGTGGTGGCATCTTGCATCCTATGAACAAACCCCACGGTGGCATGACAAGTTACTGTTGATGTGCTACGTGAGTCTATTTGTTCCTGTTTCATTTAAGATTTTTGAATTGATGTTCATAAGTGAAATGTAGGTTTTGTTCTCAAATTTTATCAAGTTTTCCTATTCGTTATATAGGAAAAGTAATCTTTAAAAAAGTAATCTGATATTTTCCTTGTTTATCTATGGCTTGAACAATAAAGTATCATTGAGAATATTTGATCTTTAAAAGTTTGGTAAAATCCCCAGATAAGTTACTTGGACCTGGTACTATTTTACAAAAGACTCCTTAGAAGATCTTCTCTATTTCTTCTATGAAAACTGCCCGTACAATTTTTTTTTTCTTTTAGGGGGAGTTTTGATAAATTATACTTTGCCACAAGTTACCCATTTGTACGCAGGCTTTCATGTTGATCTGCACAAATTATGAAAAACTGTCTCACGATTTTCGGAAGTTCTTCTGTTCCATGTTTTTTTCTCATTTCCTATTAATTATATATTTAGCTTTATTTTTAAAAAATTGTGGTTGATTGAAGTTTATTTTGTTGCATATGCTTTTATAAAAATAAGCATATGCAACAAAATAACATAATGAGTGAGATGTGCACCATCTGGGGGATGGTCATGCTGGAGACTCAGACTTGTGGGGGGAGGGGGGAAAGGGCATTTATTGAAACCTTAAAATCTTTACCCCCATAATATGCCGAAATAAAAAAAAATAAGCATTTTAATTTATGCATCAGTTCTACCGATCTTCTGTTTTCTAACTTATTGTCTGCTTTTATTTCTATCAATTCCTTTCTTCTGATTTACTTTGTTCTTCTTTTTCTGGTTTTTCAGTTAGATATTTAACTCACTTACTTTTTCCCTTTTATTATCTGTAGGATGTAGGTATCTGGTGCTGTAAATTTCCCTTTAAGCACTGGCTTACTGGCATCCCAGAAACACTGATATATAATCTCAGAAATATCATTATTTTCAAGAAATTGTATAATTTCATATTTTGTTTTACATATTTACACCAAGACTTGATAGAATTTTAATATCTAGGTGGAAAGAACTTTTTTTCTTATTACCAATTTATAGCTTGACTGCATTATATTGAGAGAATGCTGATGTTCTTATTTTATTAAGCTTTTCTCTGGGGACTTACATGTGTCGTTGCTCACGTATGTTTCATACGCATTTGGCAGGAAGCAGCTCCCTTGCTGGCAGACGAGCACTGTGGTGGACACGTGGAAGAGATGGCACTGCTGGTGGCAGCCCGCAGGTTTCTCACCGCCTCATACTGCTGTGCACCCAACCTGTCCAGGACTGACAGCGAAACGCTAAAGCCTCCATTATTAATGTTGAGTCATTTATCATTTTGTTTCTTATGGTGTCTGCTTTGTGAAATTTCTATTTGTTTCCCTTAATGATTAGATATTAAAATATATTTTCATTGTGAATCTCAGCCTTTTGCCTTATATTTCGCCTCGTTAGTTTTTTATTTGAGTTATGCTTTATGTGATTTCCAGATCACATGATCTGCTTTAGTTGTATTTTCATTTACCTGGGACACATTTGCCCATTTCTTCTTTTTGTGCTTTCTGAATCACTGAGGCCTCGAGTATTTCCTGTATTCAGCATGGACTCAGATTTTTTTCGCATCTTTAAAATGCAACCTGAAAGTCTTTTTCTGTCTCTTTTTCTACTTAAGCTTCTTGGTATGACTGACATTTTGGTCTCAATTCTGTCACATTGCTTTTTAAAAATTGTATTTAATCTCTGACATAAAAAGTCTTTCACTTTATGATCCATTTTATTTATCTTGTTTAGATATTTCTTTTAAAACTCAAAGATTATTGAATTCTTGCTCTGGTAGTTATCTTTTATAAAAATCTTGATATAAAATTCTTGGTCCACTCCCCTCTGAGACACTGCACACTAGTTTCTCACTGCACCTGACAGGGACTGTCTAGCAACCACATTTCCTAACTCTACTTCTTCTATAATCCAATTTCAGTCGTTAGAATTACCTTGAGATTTATACTATTAAATACATTTAAGAGTTTACAATTCTGTTGTCAGCTTCAACTGATAACTTTTTACTCTCAATATCAGTGAGACAATCAAGGAACTGATTCTACTTTCTAGTCATACTCACACTTCTCCCATTTTTGTGTTACCAGTTAAACTGTAACAGACATACATTTACAAAGTATTTTGGTATCTTCACCCTCATCTTTTAGTCTCATATATTATAGTTAAACATATTCACTGCCCACCTTGAAGCTTTTGCTGAAGTTTCTTCACTCTCACCTGACTTTTGAAGTTTGTTTCTTCAATATAACTCAAGGAACACTATTCATTCAGTTCTGGCATATTCATAACTATGTATCTAGTTTCATAAAGAATAAGCTAGCTGGGTATAAAAATTCTTGACTCATATTTTCTCTTTTGAGTATGTTAAACATGTTCCTCTCAATGTTTTCTAACATAAAATGATAGTTCACAGAAGTCTAATCCAATTCTCAAATTCTTTTCCTTATAAGTATTTGAACATTTTACATGGACCCACAAGGTGTTTTGTTGCTATTGTCAGTGTTTGTAGTCAAGTAGATTTACTAAGCTATGTTTCTGTGCTGACCACTCCAGATCAATAGTCCCAGATGCTCTCTCAATATAAAGATTTAAACAATTTCTTTTTTAATTTCAGAAAAAGTATTCTTGAGTTTCAATTTTAAATATTAGTCTGTTTAATTGCTTTTTTAAAAAATTCTTCAGGGACTCTAATTCCATGTAGGTTGAATCTCTTTTGCCAACCTTATATATCTATCCTTTTATCTTGAATTTTTTTTATCATTTTCTGTATTTATGTGTGATTTTCTTTATTTACTTTCTTCCTTTGTAATCTCCTTTTCCCTATTCTGCTCTCTGTAGGATTTACTTTCTATTGTAGTCCTTTGATTTGGTCTTTATTTCTGAAATGTTTTTCTAATGCTCTCCTAACTTTTATCAATTCTCATTTCATAGACTCCTACTGTCTAGCTATTCCTGAACTCTTTTTCCTCTTTAGCTGTGAAAATTTTAAATTTTCTAAATTTCTAAATTTCTTTCACCCAATTTTCAAATATATCATTAGTTTTCATTTGTTAGAAAACATATTTTTCTGGTGTAATCTCATCCATGAGAATGTGCTTTGGCACATCCTCATATTTTTGTATTATAAATGCAACCTAAATTCAATTATTTGTAGTAATGCTTCAAGCCTTAAGTCTACTTTACACTAAGAACTGTCCCATCAGCTTCATTTCTCATCCTTCTACTCTCAAGATTTCTGTCTTTATACTTTCAATTCAATTCTTATATTCTTCAGTTCTAGAAGATTCCAATTATATGGTAAAATTCTTCATGTTTATGTCTATGGTCTCCAACTTGTCCTCTGTTTCCTTGAATATATTAATCATAGTAATTTTTAAGTCCCTGTATGCTAAGTCCAATGTCTGGATCACCCATACTTCTGTTTTTATTACATTCTTTTCTTGGTCTTTGGCTCTCTCTCTCGACACACTTGTCATTTCTGACTGACTGCTGGACACTGTGTATACAACACTCCTGAGGCTTGAAATTGTTTTACTGTACTCCAGAGAGCTAGAAAGACGGAGCAGGAAGACTCCTTCTCTCCATCAGAACCGAGCAGACTCAAGGCTGGGCCATGGCTTGGAGAAGCTTCAGTTAGCTCCTGGTTCATCCAGGGTGAGCTACGCTGTTCCCTCAGAATGCCCACCCCCAGCACATACCGAGCCCTTCTCCTCATAGCCTCAGGGCTGGAGGATTGCTCAAGACCCCACCCTGGTTCCCAAAGCTTTCAGATGAGAGATTCAGCCTCCTCCCTTCTTAGTTCCAGAATCCATTAAAATGTGTTAGAGAAAAACTGATGGCGCGGGGCATGGCACTCGAGCCTCTGTGGCCCTAAAGTCTTTGAGTTTTTGTCTCTCTGTTCCCACAATATCAATAAAATCTCTGCCAACTTTTAGGCACAGCCTCACCTCTTTCCCCACTCTCTCTCTGACACACACACACATAGACACACACACAGACACACACACAGACACGCACATAGATACACACACACACAGCTGCATCTCTCTGGGTGGTCTTTGCCTGAAGTCTGGGCCCCTTTTCCATGTTCAAAAATGGCAAATTCCTTTAGGGAAAAAGTAGCTGCACAGTGTGAGCTGTCTCTGCACCTCAGATCCTGTTGCCTAAACACATTTCCCAGAGCAGTCCTGAGAGGAGCATGTGTTGGCTCCACGCTATCCCCTCGCAGCCAGGGCTGGGCTTGAGCTGGAGAAGACAATGCTGGCGACAGTGAAGAAACAGCCAAGTGGCCGGTGATGAGAGTGGTTGCCGCAGATCAGCAAGAGCCCAGGCAGCTCTGCACCTCCTGAACACTGAGAGAGACGGGACAAGGCACCCAGAGCACCGAGCAAGGCCGGACAATTCCGAGGTGGAGTCCATTTTAAGGACAGAGGAAACTATTAACATAATGAGTAATGTTTAGTCAGGTGTGAAGTTGGGAATGCATATCAAACTTGTAGGATTAAGGCTAATCATCAGGACAGCAATAACGATTGAAGTGCTGGTATTAAAACAGGACGGCCCATCAAGAATGTGGAAAATGAGCAGAGTAGAGGGTAGACAGCAGAATTCCAGAGAACCCCAGTGGTTGGAAGAGGTGGAGCAGTAAAGCTACCAGGGAAATGGAAAGGACTCACATGTGGAGGGAAGAAGAAGAGAAGGTTCTGGTGAGAGCTGAGGGAAGCCACAGCTCAGAGAAGGAAGCGTCTCAGCAAGTGCAGCACCACCAACAGTGAAGGGGTCACAGACGTGACAACCAGATCACAGAAGAGGAAAAAGAAAGTGAAATGAGGATGGTAGTGAGTGTGCATTACATACAGTATAGTTCACGTAAAATAATACAATCTTTAAGTGATTATTTATGCCTTTCTCATCATACTTCTATAAAATGTCTTCATTCAAAACAAAACTAAGGTCATGAACTCCTGGGCTCAAGCAATCCTCCTGCCTCAGCCCAATAAATTAGGGTCGGGTACAGTGGTTCACACCTGTAATTCCAGCTCTCTGGGAGTCCGAGGTGAGAGGATTGCTTGAGCCCAGGAGTTCAAGACCAGCTTGAGTAAGAGCAAGTCGCCATCTCTGGTAAAAATAGAAAATGTACATTTGGCTACTAAATACTGAATATACTTGGGTTGTGGTGCACACCTGTAGTCCCAGTTACTCGGGAGGCTGAGGCAGGAGGATCACTTGAGCCCAGGACTTTGAGGTTACAGTGAGCTATGATGACGCCACTGTACTCTAGCCTGGGCAACAGAGTAAGACCCTGTCTCAAAAAATAAAAAAAAAAATAATGGATTTATAAATAACAAAAAATAAATAATAATTATAATAAATAAAAAACAATAAGCTAGGGTATACTTTACAATACCTAAGAGTAGAATGTGAATGCATGCCTGTATCAAAATATCACGTGTACCTTATGAATACATACAACTATCATGTACTCATAATTAAAAATAAAACACTTTTAAAATTAAAGTAAGGATTTTATCATAAACAGCAATGGTGCTATCCAAAATTAAATTGTATTGCACCCTGTTTAATGACTTAGGTTGCAACACTATCCACTACTATAACTTTATTCTAAAATGAATTTTAGGAAATAGCTTGAATTTATGAAGTCTTGTTATATAGTAACTCATATTACTCAAACCAACTATTGTTATATTTGTCATTATAGGCAAATAAATAGGACCAAAATGCATATGCGCATGTAATTTGCCTCAAATCAAAGCGAAGCCAAAGTTTTCTTTATATACGTAAAACGGTGTGTACCAGGAACACGCTGATTCGGATTGTCCAGATACTTCTTTCCCTCCTACTCACACTCTAGGCCAAAGAAAATTAATTTACCTGCACGTTTTGAGCAGGCTCCTTAATCATGATGACACACCTTCTGGATTTTTTTGGACATATTATTTGAGACTTTTAGTGTTGACCATTTGGAGTGAAAAAAAAAAAATAAATCGCAGAAATATATGTTTGGCTGCTAAATACCGAATATGCTTGCTTCCTAAAGGCTGCGAATGTTAAAATAAAGACTGCTCTGGAAGAGACTGACATATTTCAACAGGAAGCAGCCATGTCTGGAGACGAAAGCTACACTGGGATTAAATTCAGACTGTCTTAACCATTTATCATATATCTCTACAGACGGCAAACATCTTTCTGTCACCATTTATACTGCAGAGAAAAAGTTTGAAAAAATAATGACAGAAAAATTCCCAAATTGGGTAAAAGACATAAAATTTCAGATTGAAAAACTCAATAACTCCCAAACATGGTAAGTCAGAAGGAAACTACACTTAAACAAATCAGAGTCAAGCTTCTGAAAATTAAAGTTAAGGAAAAATCTTGAAAGAGCCAGGACAACGAATTAAGTGCATAGGAAGACGATGATTGGATGACTTCAGCTGGAAGGCAGTAAAACAGCATTTTTAAAGTACTATAAGAAAATAACTGTCGAGGCTGAATTCCATCCCAGTGAGAAGATGTTTAGACATGAAGGCAAAATACAGATATTCTGGGATGAAAGAAAACTGGGAGATTCACAGCCAACAGAACTGCACGAAACAAACGCTAAAGAAAATTCTCCAGCAAAGAAAGAGATTGCTCTAAAGGGAAACTTGAAATTTAAGGAATGAAGAAAAAGCAACAGAAATGATAAGTGTCTGGGTAAATAT
The DNA here is from genome assembly GCA_008750895.1 of Mirza zaza. Taxonomy (NCBI): domain Eukaryota; kingdom Metazoa; phylum Chordata; class Mammalia; order Primates; family Cheirogaleidae; genus Mirza; species Mirza zaza. The sequence goes on along the minus strand of VSMD01086753.1, from coordinate 22,273 downwards.
ATTACACTATTATATTCCTCTAAATTCCTTTAAAATCGTATAATTGCTGAAACAAAAAAATCACAACATTATGTGATGGAGTTTTGAACGTATGTGGATGTAACACGTGTGACAACTACAGGATAATGGGGAGATTTCAGGGGCCAATACGGCCATAGGTTCCCACATGTCACTGGGAAGGGTTAAGTGTCAACTCGAGGAAGCCCGATAAGGTATCAGGTTCGCATATTGTAATCCCTGGAACCACTGTGTGCGTGTGTGCGCGTGCGTGCGCGTGCACACACACACACACACACCACTATACAAAGAGACAGTTCAAAAATACGTAAATTAACATAGAATTCAAAAAAAAAATCATTTAAAAGGAGATAGGAAAGGTGAAAAGAGAGGAAAAAACAGTAAAATGGTAGACGGTGTCCATACACACAGTAATTATTAATACAGTAAATGTAAACATTGGTAAACCTACCAATTAAAAGAGAAATTGTCACATTAGTTAAAAAAATAAGACTCAACTTGAGCTGTCTAAAACAAAAAACAAGTTTAAATTTCATGATATGGACAGATCAAAATAAAGCTGAGAGGAAGATAGAACATGTTAAATGCCAAGAAAGAAAGCAAGCAAAAGCTGGAGTGATTGTATTGAGATGTACACACACACACACACACGTTAGTTCGTTTAGTCTTTTTAAATCATCAGAAAACCCTATTCTATAAGTACTATGGACTGAAGTATGAAGCACAACACGCATGTGTCACCCAAAAGTCCTACGTGACGGGCTCACCCTGTTGTGACCGCATTTACCCCACCCGCGAGGGCAGGTGCTATGGTGGCTCTTACCCGTCCATGTGAGTTTGGAGGGACAAACGTTCAAACCACACGCAGCAAGTGTCCATACAGGAGAAGGGACGGGGAGACGCGAGACAGCAAGAAGACGGAGGCAGAGGCAGGAGGGACACGCCCCAGCCCAGGAGGGCCAGGCATCGCCACACAAGCTGGGAAAAGCTGCGACCGTGTCCTCCCCAGACCCTGCAGAAGCACGACCTGGCCAGCACCTTCATTTCAGACCCCGGAATTGGGGGAAATAAAATCTGTTGTTTCAAGCCTCCAAGTTTGTGGAGGTTTGTCACAGCAGCCCTAGGAAACTAACACGAGACCTTGTTACACATGTTAAGGACAAAGGGATGTTATTAGCACCTGTTCCAAGTGCACCATGTGACACGTGTGTACGATGGGCAGTGTGTGCTGGCGGATGAGGGCAGACAATTCCATGAAAATGAACATAGTATCCCAGGGGATCTAACCTGGAAAGGAAAACCCCAGTTAGACAGAGAGGACCTGGCGTTTTACTAATTAATGTGATTGTCTGGTAATAAAAAGAAAGCACAGCATGTAGTACAATTTCTTTCACATAGTAGGCATTCAAAAAGTATTTTGAAATGATTAATAAATGAATAAAGAAATGAATTAATGATTGGTGTTTATCATGCTTCACTGGAAGAACATGAGAGCCATTCATACTTCATGCATATTATTAGTGAATTAATATTACTGTGTAAAAGTCTCAAAATAGTGGCCAATAGATGAATGAATAGATTTTTATCCAAATATGCAACAATGCTAAACAGCCCACACAATAACGAAGTCTGGAATCTCTGCATTTAAATACTAGCAAACAGCACATACATGTCTATCCTCAGCGCCACACGCCACGAACCGCCCACAGGGGCTGAAGGCAGCTCCGCACGGATGGCAGCGGTTTGGGTGCCCCTCGAACTGGCGCTCACACCTACAAGGCAAAAAGAAAAGAAATTTTCAAATTTCAACACAAATTACAGGAATGAAACCCACTTGTTGCTTTTCTTCTCAAAAAAGAACAAATCGTGAAAACGTATTTTACATGTGAGAATTACACACACAGATTTTTCCCTTTAACTAAACCGAGGAGCACGCCGTGCAGCCACACCCGCTGCACCTATGCCACACGTTCCACGACGTCTCCCTGTGATCACAGCGTCTGTCCACGGGCCCTTGAGGGGCCTCACGGAGCGGTGCCAGAGCAGGAACCCGGGGCCAGGCCCAGGCCCGGCTCATCCCCTTCTCACCAAACAGCCTCCGGAACCGTCGGCCTCTGTGCCCCACTGTCCCCATGTGTGACATGGGCTCGAATGAGTTAACACAGGTGCATCCTTCCCACGGTACCTGGCACTGCAGTAAGTGCTAAGTGTGACTGGACTGAGCTCAAAAACAGCGGGAGAAGAGAACCCGTGGTCTGTTCTGTCAACCAACTCAGCAAAGAATCGTGAAAGCACCACCACGCAGATGCCTGGCAGGTTGTAGGAAGGACGGGTCAGCAAGACTAGAAGATAAAGCAAATGTTACCCTCTGAAACTGTGAATTGAATAAGAGCCGCTAGAGAATGGATGCTGGTGGCTGTTTGTCGAATACCAAGAAGATGCCAGTAGTTAACCACACAGTTCTGAGCTGCTCGATGACAGGGACACGTTCTGAGAAACGCAGCATCAGGCAATTCCGTGCCGTGTGAGTGTCACCAAGTGCACCTGCACACACCTGTCGCCCCAGCCTCCGGCACGCCGGGCTGCGTGGCGTCGCCTGCTGTTCCCGGGCTGCGAATCTGTGTGGCACGTCACTGTACTGAGCACCGCCGGCCACTGCAGCACAGCGGCAGTTGTATGTCTAGACACAGCTAAACACAGAAAAGGTGCAGTAAAAATATGGTATAAAAGATAACAAACGGTGCACCTGTGGCAGATGGCACTGCCCATGAGCGGAGCGTGCAGGACGGGAAGTCGCTGTGTCGAATCAGTGAGTGGTGAGGAAGTGAGGAGGCCAGGACATTCCTGTACACTCTGTAGACTTCATCAACTGTAGACACTCAGCCTACACTAAGTTTACTATAAAAATATTTTTTCTTTCTTCAATAAGTTAACCTTAGATTACTGTAACCGTTTTACTTTATAAGCTTTAAAATTTTTTTAACATTGGGCTCTTTGGGGTAACACTTAGCTTAAAACACGAACACATTGTACAGTTGTACAAAATGTTTTCTTCATATCCTTATTCTATAAGCTTTTTACTATTTTAAATTTCTTTAACTTTTTAAACTTTTTTTGATAAAAAACTAAAGCACAAACACACACATTAGCCTAGGCCCACACTAGGTCACTGTCAACGTCACTGTCTTCTACGTGCACACCTGGCCCCACTGGGCAGTCGTCAGGGGTGACAGCACATGGAGCTTCTCTCCTTGAAAATGACTCCTCCTCGGCACACCGCCTGCAGGGCCTGCCTGGGGCTGTCTACAGCTGACTTGTTTTTACAAGCAGGAGGAAAACATTCTAAACGATGATAAAAAGTAAAACTGAACAAGTAGCAGGTGATAGGAATATTTCACTCCATTTTAATGTCACGGGATCACCAGTATGCACACACAGCCCATCATTGGCCAGAATGTCGCTGTGCAGCACGGACCGAACACGTCATTTCTCACCACTAATCAGAAATACTGACAGTTGGTAAAGCTGGCCACAGGTTTTGTTACTGTATCCATTAATAAAGAAGCAAACATTTTTATATCCAAGTTTCTAAATATTTTGATAACTATACATCAATAGAACTGGTTTCCTTCACAATCCTATATATTCCATTTTATGCATTTAAAAACCTCCTTAAAAAGTGTCCAAAAGTGTCCATTGTCAAATCAGCAATGGCATAAACAACAGCAATAACTAACAAAGCTAAGATTTATTATGCTAAAAGGGTTATAGATATTTTGTTGACAGAACTAAGGTGCTTTCTAAATGTTATAAAATGTGTTTTCAAAGTCCACATACACTATACCTGATGTGAAATGCGAAATACCTTGGTTAATTACGGCGCATCTAAGGCAACACCCTCACCCAAGGGAACTGTGACCTAATGAGGTGTCGCTGGCCCTGAGCCAACAGGGATGTGCTGAGCCCAGCGAGGGGTGTTCAGCGTGAACAGGCACTCGGGAGGAAGGGTGCCAACCACATCCTGAGACACAGCGGCCACCTTCCGACGTCTCTGACACGCAGGGGCTGCTGTGCTTTAGGTCACGTGCAGCAGAGGAAAGACCGTGCCTGCTACTTCACATCCTGGGTACACAGGCTTCGGTCTCCGCGCATAAGTCGGTCTTTTCTTAGACTGGTCATGCACACAGGTTAGCCACGGCCTTAGCAGATTTGGCAAAAGAGATCAACCTGCATTCCCAGATCTCTGGCCTCACCTCTCCACAGCAAGGCTGGCGCCCGGGCGGCCTTACCTCAGGGTTCTCAGGTCCCACAGCCGCAGCCCGTCGCCAACTGCGCAGGTGAGGAAAAGATTATACGCCTGGGATTGTTGGGTCGCAAACGATGAGCCCTATAATGGTAAGGGGAAACCAAGATGTGCTTTTAAAGGCTGAATTAATGAGCATTATATAATACAGATGATATCAAATAATATCTGAATCTACAGTAAGAAATTAACACAAAGTTTTTTCTCATTTTTAGCAATTGCAGCACTGGACTCCAAAATCTTCCTTATAAAGTAATTAACGAGAACACATTCTGACCCTAAGAATGATCAGTGTATGTTCTCTCTATATGTACAGCCACTGAGAGTTGTGGAAATATAAAATGATCAAAGATCAAAGACCAAGATATTAACATACTAAAATTTATTTTTAAAGTATAGGTCAAAGGCCATACCCAATAAACCACCAGAAAGGTGCCTCTTAGTAAGGCACTTGAAGTTAAGGCGAGTTATTGACTGCTGAGTGTCAAACCCCAAGACACACGGAGTAGGTCCTGTGGGGACGGTGCAGGTGAGACCCTCCCTGGCCCAGACATTTCTCTCATCGAGGTGTGGAGCCCCGTGAGGCCCTGGCCTTGGCTCTGCCAGGAGAAATTCTGTCGTAATAGGAAATGTCTCACTGAATGGGACTGAACTCCATCTACAGAACCTCTTGGCCCCAAACATGGCCTAAATATACAATGATTCATAGTGATTTCCAGCTTCCTTCTAGGTCAATAATATCCAACACATTAAGTCAGATTTCATGAAGGAAACCCATAGCATTTGTGCTTAAAATACAACCAGAAGACATTCTTCATTACAAACAGGCAATAAGGGCTACATAAGTTCAATAAAAACGACAACAAACTAGCATGTAGTGGGTCTTAACTCTGTACCAGACAACATTCTAAGCCCCGTACTTTGCATCCTCACAATAGAATCCGGAAGTACAAACTATTTTATACACATTCGCAGGCAAGACATGGACACAGTGTCCACTTGCCGCACATAGTTGCTAAGCTCCTACACTCCCAGTTCCACCCACAGTCCCAGGCCAGGATCTTGGCAACTCACAATACAACATGAGCATAACGTAGCAGACGCTCAGCAAACACCTAGAGATCACCTGCCGAGCGCAGGCATTACGTGAGGTGCTCAGTGTGAAAGGAAGGAAACCGCGGCCTGGGCTGCAGGAGGACAGAGACAGGTGGTGGCGGCCACAGCCCTGCAGCAGCTGCTGGTCCACAGACACCAAAGAGCAAGGGCCTGAACAGAACAGAAGCCATGTCTAATGGGGGCCTTCCAAGGCAAAGAGACAATCCTAAAAGGTTTTGTTCAATCCCATAGAGGGTTGAAGAAGAAATAAAGAAGCAAAGAAAATTCATGACAAAAATGTAGAGGAGAAAGCAGAAAATAATATCAAACACATGAGTAATCATAATAGTTTCAAACAGGCTCACCTCAACAAATAGAGAAAAGATAATCTTAGGTTGGATTTTACAAAAAACACTTAAAACATAATTATTTTTAGAAAAGGTTGAGAGTGAAAGGTGGAGGAAAAAACAGCATATGCTACTGACAAGGAGGCACGATGGTGTAGGCACCAGGAAAAACAGATGCAAAGCAAAGAATGCCTAATTAGAAATATTTCCTTTACAACTGATACAAAGGACAACTGCACATGAAAATGTAAGAAGCCTGAACTTAAAATCCTAATAACATGGCCTTCAAATACGTAAAGCAAAAATCAATAGAATTATAAGGAGAAATTAACAAAATTACAGCCACAGCAGGAGATTTTAACACATTTCCCTAAACAATTAAAAAAATCAAGCATATAAAAAAGTATGAAGACTTGAACAGTTTAAACACAATTAACACGGTTGCAGCAATAGATGTCTATGTAAAGATGTACCCAACAATTAGCAAAAATGTTTATTAAAAAAAAAGCCAAGTTTCTCAACAAATAGAAAATCTCAAAAGATACCAAGAAAGTCTATACTATATAGAGTGCACTTTCTGAACACAATGCCATGAAATTAGAAATCAATAACAAAAAAGATTACCAAAAATTACTCATATATACAGAAATCTATAATCATAAACCTAAGCCTAGGTTGAACTAAATCATAATTAAAGTTAGAAAATATTTAGTGCTGAATGGTAATAAAAATAGTACACGCCAAAACTGGCAAAGTACAATTAAAGCAGTATTCAGAGGAAAATATAGAGGCTTTCAGTGCATACTTAGAAATACATCAAAATGGATAAATGCAAACATATAGTGTGGACTAAAACTGAAGTAGCAGAGAGGTCTGCAGTACTGAACAACACATTTCACTGCTCACAAACGTGCACTTGGGACAGACCCGCGCCACGTTCAGTCGTGGTCGTCAGAGAAGAACGAGAGGGAGTGGTGAGTGTAGGGTTTTATCTGTATCAACAATCATTTCATTTCTTTTTTTAAATACATCAGGATCTAAAACTAATAGAGAAAAGTGACTATTTCTGAAATCTAAATCTTCTGTGTAATAACTGTTTCATTAGAAAAGTTTTTAAACCTTTACATATTTTTGTTTTTTAATTCAAATTAGCTGTCTGATACTATGTATTTACAACACAAAAAAGCAAATATCTACCACAAATGGTAACGGCCTGTCAAGTTTTAAAAACATATAAAGTAAAAACACTTGGTATGATTTTTAAAGATATTACTAAATCACAAAATATTTATGTATTTTCATCCTAAAAATGATGAGCCACTTAATGATATGAACGCATAACTTAGAAGTAGGAAAATACGGCCGTCACTCTTTGAAGTATTTGGCACTCCTGTAAATGCAATGATAAAATGAGTCAAATTCTGTTTGTCCAACACAACCAGCTACGGGGGCAACTCTCAGGAGAGATCATTTTACTGGTGGTGCACGAGGACAGTAAAAAATAAATAAGCAAAAGCATATTGATGCCTGACTAACGTGGCTGTGCTGGTTATTGAGCTTAAATTAGAAATGGCCTGTTTTATATTTTACTGGAAATATGGCATCTGGGCCGATGATGACTTGCACCTCTCCTGCGCTTGGACTTGCAGGATGACGGTTTGTGGCAGTGGCCCCCACGTGGCTGTGGTTCACTTGGCTACTTCGATGTGCATTGTGCAACTAAACAAAAATGTGAGTGTTTTAAAACCCAAGCTATTAAAACATAATGTAACCTTACACTCCTTGCCTTTCGTTCCATCATATACCATTCACATGTTTATTTTCAGGAAATAAAACCAGTTATTTTTCCCTAAAAAAACCTCAGAACTATTTGTCCTAATATAACACCTCTCATCCAAAAGCATACCACAGTGTCTGGCAAAATGTTGCAATCATCACCGAGAGACCACATAGGTTTGGGGAGATTCTGGCTACAATACAGCCATCGCTCAAGCCGTTACAAAATGTATACGTTTTAAGGAGTTTCCTAAAACAAAAACACTAAAACTCTTAATAAAAAGACAAGACTTGAAAGAGAGGCACTCCCCTTGAACTGGCAGGTCAGACGGGCACTGGGTCACTCCAGGAACGAGGTGGGTCATGCCTGCACAGCGGCTCTTCCCAGGCCCCACTTGCAGAAGTCTCCACCCAAGCATCTGGAGTGAAACACCCTCTGTACCCTTGTAGGGCACCCCTGAAACTAGTGACGCTGTTTCAGAGAGCCCATTTCAACTGTCCCAGTCCATCGGGAAGGAATAGCTCTTCTGGCCTTGACCCCGATTATCTGAAGACAGATTTAATCATGAAACCACCGCCCAGCCAAGGCCATCATCCTCTCTTTCCTGGACAATGGCTCAGCCTCCTGGGCTGCCCCTGCATGCACACCTGCCCGCCTGGAGTCTACTGCAGGGCAGGAGCGGCACCCTCAGGGTCTAGGCAGGAAGCAGGCACCACCGCAGGAATTCCAACAGGGGTGGTTCAACATCCAGAGCTGCCACATAAGAGCTACTGGCTACTGATGCTCGAGGCTGGTGCTAGGGAGCACCCCAGGGCAGGAACACGAGAGCCGGGGTGGGCCCTCATCAGTGCCTGCTGGTGTCTCAGCTTGGAGGAGGGGTGCTGTGGCCTGGGGCCCTGGCCCTGCGCAGGAACACTGCGGGGCTGGGGCTGCTGTCTCAGGGGGTGGAGGAGGGTGGCCAGAGGCAGCTGATTCTGAAAATTTGAAAAACTGAACATGTGGTTTAGCTGGTGCCACAGGAAGGAGCTGCTGCCTCCAGGGCAAAGGAGAAATGCGGTTTCAGGGCGCTGACTGCATCACTGAGGACAGGCCCCGGCACCCTGGGGACACGCGCTGTCCCTACACCTTCTGCACATGCCCCAACTCCCACCAGCAGTGAGACAACTCCACTCAAGCCTGATAGGAGCAGCCACCCTTCCCGAAACAAAGCTTCCCTGGCCCCCCTCCCAGACACAGAGACACCACGTCCAGCAGTCCCTGGACCCGCTTCCGCCGCACCTCAGTAATGACGTCACAGCCCTCTGAATGTCACTTCCCCTGAGTCTGAACAGTAAGCGCCAGCAGCTGGGGACATGCGCCAATGCAAGCCATGCAACTTAACTACACACAGCATGGCACATACGCACATGCATACCATTCACACGTGTGTACCACTCACACGTGCACATCACTCACACGTGCACATCACTCACACATGTTTATCACACGTGTTTCACTCACATGAAGGGGGATCACTTCATGCGGATCACCAGCCCCTCTCCACCCCCTGCCTCTTCTCTACTTCCCACACATCACTCACAGGTGCGCATCACTCACACGTGTGTATCACACGTGTTTCACTCACACGTATCACTCACACGTGCGTATCACTCACACTCTGGCTTGATCCTTCTTTCACTCACATGTGCACATCATGTGTATCACTCACATGTGTGCATCACTCACACACGCATCTCATTCAGACATGCACATCACACATGTGCATACCACTCACACATGCACATCACTCACATGTGCATATCACTCACATATGCACATCACTCACACATGTGTATCACTCACACGTGCATATCACTCACACTCTGGCTTGATCCTTTCACTCACATGTGCACATCATGTGTATCACTCACATGTGTGCATCACTCACACACGCATCTCATTCAGACATGCACATCACACATGTGTGTACCACTCACACATGCACATCACTCACATGTGCATATCACTCACATATGCACATCACTCACACATGTGTATCACTCACACGTGCATATCACTCACACTCTGGCTTGATCCTTTCACTCACATGTGCACATCATGTGTATCACTCACATGTGTGCATCACTCACACACGCATCTCATTCAGACATGCACATCACACATGTGTGTACCACTCACACATGCACATCACTCACATGTGCATATCACTCACATATGCACATCACTCACACATGTGTATCACTCACACGTGCATATCACTCACACTCTGGCTTGATCCTTCTTTCACTCACATGTGCACATCATGTGTATCACTCACATGTGTGCATCACTCACACATGTATCTCATTCAGACATGCACATCACACATGTGCATACCACTCACATGTGCATCACTCACATGTGCGCATCACTCACACGTGTGAATCACACATGTTTCACTCACACGTGTGTATCACTCACACGTGCATATCACTCACTCGCACTCTGGCCTGATCCTTCTTGCTGGCTGCCTCCACCCAGGGGAATCCCAAAGTCCTGATGAGGCGTCCAGCCCGAGGGGCTGTCCCCTGCTCCGGATCAGCCCTCTGAGGCCCACACGCCTCAGCTTCGCCAGACCAGCCCCTCCCCGCCCCCAGCCTCTTCTCAACTTCCCACACACGCTGCTCACCCCTCACCCCATCCGCACGGAGGGCCGGCCCTCGTGTGCACACTCGTTCCTTGAGCACAAGCACTTTGCTGTCCTCATGTGTGTATTCATGGAACAGAGCTGAGCACAGTGTAGTTTTCAACAGATGTTCTACATGAATTCATTAATAGGCACACACAGAGGCACCCAGATATACATGTATATGCATATGCACATACATACATATGCACATACATACATATGCACAAACGTGTATGTGCCCACTTGTGCATTTATGCATACATGTGTGTGCTTACATATGCATATATATTCATATATGTACATACATGTATCCCTACACATATACACATGCACACACATACATGCCAACTTTAAGGGGAAGGAGTGGAAATCAGCACTGATCTATGTGACTGTGTTATTAGGAGAAGGTATTGAATTGACGGTTCAGCCCAAAGGCAGACGGTAACCACCTTACTAACCTGGGCTATTTGACTCAATTTTTACGGCAAGAAAAGATAACCACTTGGAAAACAAGATCTTAATAAAACTTAAGAAATTACTGAAAACAAAGTTTTATGTAAAATCTACTGTTACTCATTATTTTTAACAGAGCTCTAAAAAGAAATGACTCATTTTACGTCGTGTACCTCCTCAAGAGAGCAATGCTCTGTGTACAAGATATGGAGAGAAAACACTGCAGGCGGATGCACCTCCCACGGGCAGGTCCAGAGCTGCAGAGTCGCCGTGAACCTCACTCAGAACCACAGCACACGGACGCACATACGTGTGCTGGGAACAGCGGCAGCCAGAGGCGCCGCAAGAACTGCACTAAGGTGCTAAGGAAACAGTCACCAACCATGTTTGGGATAAACCGTTCTCGGCACATTTAAAAGAACAACCCGTCACACTTATTATGTATTTGTTGTTAATTAACACATAATAACTGCACGTATTTACGGAGCATGGTGTGGTTTTCGATACAGTGTGTAAAGATCAAGTCTGGGTATTTAGCAGACTGAGCACGACCCACGGCTGTGCAGTTAGGACTGGCCTCCGGGCCCACACCCATCCAGGGCGAGTTTTCACGCAGGTGAGTTCAGGAGTGACACAGCCCAGCCAAAAAGGAAGCAAAGACATACATAAACGGACAAACGACAGGCAAAAGTCCACTGGGCCCTGCGCGCACCGAAGCATGGTGAAAGGCAGACAGGCACTGGCGGTGCACGTCGCGCAGCTCCGGCCACGTGCCTGACCGTGCTGAGTGACACAGCCGTGCAACCAACGAGCTTCTACAAGCGCACAAGGAAACTAAAATTTCACCACAGTTAGGGTGCAAGCCCTTAACACGCCACTCTCAAGCCCGGTATTCTAGCACATAAAATGCGTCTGAGGGACCGGCCGGCTGTGTCCCGGCTACCTCCTCAGACACGAGACATCCGTCAAAACAGTCACCGACTAGTTCCCAGGGGCAGAGGGTCGGGTGGTCTGTTCATGGTATCTAAGAACTAAAAACTTCACTAATTATAAATAAACAGGTCAACTGATAAATTTAATTAAATATTTTTCAGTGAAAAGTTTGACTGCTACCTGGAAGAGAGTTCATTGACATCGACACACAGTGTCCCGGCCACAGCCTGTTGTCCCCAGTTCATGAGCAACGTGAATTACAGCAACCCAACCGCTGCTGGGTGTAAAGGACTTCAGATTTGTGCCCAATCAGGTCCCAGGCAGGACGGATGAAATCTGGGGACACTGTTCCTGCCAAGTTGGAGCACAGGGAGAGAAGAGCAGCCGTGACCAAGACCACGGCCACCGCCAGGCGGCAATGGCTGGAGCCGTCCCTTGGGGCTCAGGGTGTCCACGGAGGGCACCTGCCACCAGGTAACGGGGCAGGGATGCCCCTCAGGGAGGGCTGGCTAGACCACCCACAGGCCCTACTCCGAGGTTTGTGGTTCTCGCCCATTTTAACACCCGGGCCGGCTGCTGGACGGAGGGGCAAGTCTGCTGAGCAGAGACCCTGGCCAGGCTGCATCCCCAGCCCCGCCTTCCCCAGAGGAGGGCGTGCTCTGGATGGCCCTGTTGGCCCAAGTACATCTGCCGGACAGGTGGGTCAGGTTACCAGTCATCAGCAGAGCGTTCTATGACTAGAATGGTCAGCGTTCATGGCGCAGTGGGGGGGGGGGGGGTTAAAACTTTTTGTTTTGTTTTTGGGACTGGGTCTTTGCTGCTAGGGCTAGACTCAAACTCCTGGGCTCCTGGGCTCCAGGGATCCTCCCACCTAAGCCTCCCACGCAGCTGGGACTACAGGTGCCACCACCACACCCGCCCTTCTCAACAGTGGTTTGTAAACACACAGGACCAGCATTTCAGAAGATTGTGTGAACATCAATGTGTGAAGTAGAGGAAAGTAGAGACTGCGCCACTGGCCAGCACCTGAGCCTCAAAGGACAGTCTGAAAATCCGTCCTCTGCAAAGTTCTCACTCAAACACCTCTGACAGCTTCCTGATAGGAAATGCCTTATTTCCTGATGAGAGTAACAAGTTTCCGACTTGATTTGAAAGTCTCCAATTTGCTATAAATCATGATGTGTCTCGTTATAGGATTCACATGATCCTTGCTTACTCACAATCCTCATTGCTGACTTCCAACAGATCTTTGGAAAAACAATGTTCATTACAGTAAATTATATGGGAAAATGTGAAATTTGATATTCTAGAGCTTGAAAATTCATGTATTTTAATCATGCCAATAAAAAACAAACACCTTTTTTAAAACAAATCTTTATCATGCTACAACTATATATATCTTCATATATCTTCATTCTCCAAGTAAATGCCTTTTCATGGCTTGAAGTGTTCTAAGGAATGATTTTTCTTTTTTTCTTTTTTCTTTTTTAAGAAATAATTTTTCTAACAAAACATATTTTAAAAGCTAGAATGAAGCTAAATGTAAATCTATTAAAAACAGTGCCTCATATAGTTCATAGAAAGCCTCCAAAAACACAGTTTATACAAATATCAAAATAAAGACAATAACCAAGAGAAGTTCAAAGTCAGCACTGAAGAAACAGACAAAACGTATCAAATTTGGGGGTCATTCTTGGATTTGGGCACGATTTCCAGCACACCCACTGGGTGCTAGCCACCAGGCAGCCACGAGCACACAGTCCGCCTCCGTGGGGACAGCAAGCCATGAGCACCCCATCCTCCCCTCTGGGGACAGCAGGTCATGAGCACCCCACACCCACACCCCCTGGGGACAGCAGCCACGGGTAGGCCGTCCTCCCCAGGAGGACAGCAGGCATGAGATAGCCCCCACAGGCATCATAGGGGTGGGGCCTGAATAAGTCCGTGGACTATGTCTTCATCCATGACACATCCTCGTGAGGGGCTGTGAGGATCACACAGGTAATGGCCACAGCATTCCACAGGTATTCAGCAAACCTTGCTCCCAGCTACTGCACTCATAAAGCTCTACCTACAGAGACTCTCTCATGGAGCTAGAAGCTACTCAGTGCTGTGGTTTGAATGTGCCCCCCGAATTCATGTGTTGCAACCTGACCCCCAATGTGATAGTATTAACAGGTGGGGCCTCTGGGAGGTGACTAGGTCATGAGGATGGAGCCCTCCCAAACGGGATTAGTGCCCTTACACAGGAGGCTCCAGGGAGCTTGCGGTCCCTCCCACCACAGGAGGATGCAGCATCTTTGGAGGACAGAGCCCTCAGGAGACACCAAATGCGTTGGCATCCTGATCTAGGACTTTCCAGCCTCCAGAACTGTGAGCAGTGGGTTTCTGGTTATTTATAATTCCCAGTCTAAGGTATTTGGCCAGAGCAGCCCAAACGGATGGAGGCACTCGGCATTCAGGGCCTTCATGCACACCAACCCACTTTCAAGATTCTAAATGAGTCGGTCTATGGGAACAGAGCGCAGTGTGGAGAGGAGTCCAAACACTCCAACTATGAGAGCGCTGTGTTCTCTTTGAAAGCTGAGACTATACCTGATTCAGCATCTGATCCTCTACTGCAGCTACAAAAGTTCTTGTGCATTTATCCTTACCACTCACGGGAACACAAAAATTGTGTGGGATTAGTTTCATGTGGACATTAAGAGTTTTCTAAAATAATATCCACCAGCCTTCATAAATTTATATTTAAAAAGAACAATAACTACCATTTAATGAACTTAGCACATGCTAAGAGATTTCATGTGTTTAATCCTTTTAACAGAGAAAAGTATCATGTGCAAAAGGTTAAAAACTTTTCTATTATGAAATGGGAACGGAGAGGGGAAGAAAAACGAGAAAATTACAAGATGTCACACAAAATAGCATTATATCCTTTTCCAAAACGAAATAACCGCTCTTGAAAATACAAGAAAAATTGGTTAGCTAAGTTTTAAAAACATTGTCTTTATGATTATTTTAATGCTAGAGTTTTAATTTTTAAGTCATAAGTTTTTGAAAAGCATTTAAACTCCAAAATTATATTTTGCATTTGCAACCTAAACATCTGAAACAATTTAAAATAAATTTGGGAACTAAATTAAAAAAAAATTTTTAGCATGAGCTATAATATGCCAAGTTTTAATCCAGACCAAGTTTTTATGGTTCTGTCATAAACCCCAGAAAGAAATAAAGAATAGAACAAATAAAAGAAAAAGAAAATAAGGATTTATAATGGAAATGCTGACAGACCATTTTCCAAACAGCAAAAATAAATTATAATTGGCTTTGAAAAGACCACCCTTAATAAGAGTCATGCACAAATTTAAAATTTAAATGAACAAAGCTGAATACCTGTGGAATGCTGTGGCCATTACCTGTGTGATCCTCACAGCCCCTCATGAGGATGTGTCATGGATGAAGACACAGTCCACGGACTTATTCAGGCCCCACCTCCATGATGCCTGTGGGGACTGTCTAGTAATTCACAATACTTCAGAGATAAGAAGTAGCAAGTGTCCAAAAGGTAAGAAGAAGTGTATTTAAAATGTAAAATTCACAGCATGAAAGGAACTTTATATGTGAGGTTCATTTATCTTCATGACTGAAAAATTTTAACTCAGTAGTGACAGTATCTGGTAAATTTAATCAATTCTCATGGAACTCTATTATCCAAAGACTCACAGAGACTCTGGGAAAGCTGACCAAACGTACAACCACACAACATTTCCAGAGACACTGGAACGTTAGCAAACCTTATCTTTAGATAAACGTTTATATGTCACATTTTGAGAATAATACATCAGAAACTTCCAAATGCTACTCGTCAAACTTTAACCCCAAAATCTACATGCTGACTGGTCTTTCCGAGGAACCGTTTGCTGTCAAGATTCACACCTTATTTCTTATACAAATAACTGTGTCCTCTGCTCGGTGCTGGTAGCGGTTAGTCATGGCTCCCATCAGCAAGGGTCACCAAGCAGATTCCAGCTCTGGGCCAGACCCAGAGATGACGGAACCACAGTCTGCACTCAGGTGTCTTAAAGGTAGACACCTGGGCCTGGAAGTTTCACTAAATAAACTCAGTAAATCAGACCCTTACTTTAACCTTCTACACCAAAACACTAGCTGTCAACATCTCACTGAGTTGCACTTGAATTCAAAAGAAGTCATGATACCTAAAAAATAAGATGGGTATTAGGCTAATGATCATTTAAAAAGTTAATGACTCCATTATCAAATTCATTTAAAAGCCCAGAAATATATAAAATCTAATAATCAAATCTTAAACTCAACCGAATCTTGACAGAGGCTGCTGCGAAGCAGTAGCGCAAGATCATGGCTCTCAGACACAAAGCAGTACGCCTGTCCCTCCAGAGATTACCAGCTCTTCCCAGAGGAAATAAAAACCTGGGATATTATACACAGGGCTGATTTAACTAACATGCACTTCGCATTTGAACTTTGTTACTTTAATAGCTTCATAAAGAAGTTACAAAATGCTTCAAAGAGATTCCTTCATCAGGGGACCTACTGCACAGTGTTTGAAAACATGTTTGTTCTGTTTTTATGATACTAGACTCTGCACAAATAAAAGATGAAGAAAAATGGTAATCTTTTCTTCAACAACTCTCCAAGTCGATATTTTTCCATAGTAAAAGCCTCCTCTTATCATTATTTGGAATGTCCTATTAATGAGTGGCCAACAGTACGAGTTTGAAAAGAGTGTCAAGATAAAATGTGTTTACTGGCCTTTCTCTGTGCGGGGCGTGGAGGCCACACAGCGTGAGCTAGGTCGCTTCTCCGCCCAGGCAGCGCCCAGGCGTCTGCCTGGCCCCCAACCCAAAGCTCCGCCTGCCCCATTGCCAAGCCCGTGGGCCTGCCTCTGCCGCAGTCCAGACGCCTGCAGGACTGTCTTCCTGCACGCGGAGCCCCCAGCAGAGTCCTCTGTAGCCCCACAGCTCCTCTTACACAGGGAGACTCTGGAAAAATCCTGCTTCAGTGTAATTTATCTCAACAGCCCAGATTTGGCGCTCTCTTTGCCATTCATTTGAACTGATGAAAAACGTCACAGATTTTCAGACCAGACCTCCCCTATTAAACAGAAATTTAAAGTAAGCCTTGGAAATGTGTTAAACTCTGGATGCAAAGTCTCTTTAGCAAACACAGTAAGACTTTATTACTTAGCAAAATGATAACCCTTGAACCACAATATGGATGTCAGAAAGCATTCTAAGGCGAATCCTTAACTTAGAAAGCCTTTTCAAACACCGAAAATCAAAATTGTAGTTTTAGTACTTTAAAAAATCCAGTTTTTGTTCACAAGCGTTAGATGCTCTTCTGAGTAACAAAGTCTCGTCTGGACTGAGTGGCTCCGAGACAATGGATCCATCAAAACCATTTGCTCGGCTAATGGCCGCCTGTAACCCACCACTGTGGACGTTTGTGAGTTCTGCCAAAACGGCTGGGCACCACCCAACACCCCGCCTGAGAGAAGCCACCGCCCCCACGAGGCTGCTCCCATCCCCGCAGAGTCACGCAGCCCAGTTATTGCATGAAATGCCCAAACCCTCTGTCAAGCTTTAAGCGAGAAGGTATTGCTAGCACAGTCTTAAAATGGGCCATAAAATTATCAAAGACAAAAATACACAGATTAACATTCAATATGATATTAAAATATATTCTAAGGTCAAACATCAAGGATTAAATTAATTTAATGACCAATAAAACTTAACATTGAATTTGGTGTCAAACAATTACAAAATTGCATCGGATATTTTTATCTGGTAAGCACTTTAAGCACATAATTTTATAAAAGATATACGCTGTCCAAAAACTCACTTTATTTTGGCAGATTTGATGGACAGGCCGTGAATGGGCTTCGGCTATCACTGCTGCACTGCAGCCAGTGTTGAGGTCGAATACCTCCACAGTCCTGTTCCGGCCGGCTGTGAGCACAACATCTGTGGTGGAGTAGTTAGGGAACACTCTCAGTCACCTAACCCACTGGGAGGGACAGGTCAGTCTCTTTTATTAGTAAATTTGGGAACAGTAGAAGATTCACAGATGGTGGCTAGTTAGGAGTTTCTGAAGTTCTGCAGGAGCAGCCTACAAGGTGGCACAGGGTTAGGTCTATGATTAACTCCACAAACTTGAAAGATGAGAGGCAATTTATAGATGCAGGACTCACGTGACCACCCAAACTACCCAGCCTTAGATATTTAGCCCTGAACACTATTATAAAAAGTACACATGGGAGGGTGCAAGAGTGCTATATTCAGTAGTAAACCCAATGCTAACATCAAGATACAAAGAAACCATAACCTAAGCTAGAATAATTGTAATGACACATTTCTGCCAGGTAGGTTTTTGGTTTTTTTTTAGCAAACAATTCTAGCATAAAAATATTAATACCACATTTCTAACTAAAATATCCTAGAACACAAAACTTTATTTCAGTCTTTCTGAAATTTCAACTATAAAATCCTTTCACAGAGTTCAACCTGGACCTGTTGACAAATAAATTAAAGCTTTATAAAATGAATTCCTAAAAATCAGGAGCTTTTCTCCTAAATAAACTAAAATCAATTTTTTAAATTAAAAGTGATGATATTAGCCATAAAAACCCAAAAAGTTTTGGACTCGATTTCATATTCTATGAAACAGCAACCACTGTGAGGTTTGCCAGGCTTTTGTATAAGATAGAGTAACTATGCAGTTTAATCACAGCATTAACTGGTAAGGATAAGTTTACTAAGAAAATGTGCCCAATTACTATGTATTATTCAATAAAGTATATAACAGAAATGCCAGGTCAGCTCACCTCCTATGTGTCAGGAGCTCTACTGCCCCAATTTTTTTTTCCTTTAAGGCATTTCTCCCTACTGAGATGAAATTATCTCAATCGTCTTAATTATGTACAATTATTACAAAGACCGTTGCCCCATGAGAAGAAGGGTCCCCGTGCTGCTGTACCCACCCATCGAGTGCTCAGCAAATGCCTCTGCCAGAAGAGTGATGCCCGGCAGGTACAACACGGGAGGGGCACAGGAGAAGGATACAGGAGTAAAAGTCGTTCACTGCTGATAAACTGGTCACGTCCACCCCGCCAGTCATGGACAGCCTGAAAACTGGCTTGGACCAACTCTTCTGCTTATATCTGGAAGAAAAATAAAGATGATCAATCTTTTTTCTTCCCTTCAACTATAATTAAACATTCTACCTTTCAAAAAATTGAAAATGAAAATAAAGTTGTCATATCACTTAAAACGTCATAGTTTATAACACTGAGGAAATAAGTAAATTGACTACCTTAACTTTACTCCAGGAAAAACTTTAGGTTTCCATTAAGAAACTCTAGCTTTTCCTTTAGGAAAACTTGATGAAAATAATATCCTTTTATATCGCCAAAGATAATTCATTACTATCTATGAGAAAGCAAATTTGTCTCCTAATTCTGAAATAATTATGTATACTTAAGGATATACACAACCAGTTGTAAATTATCTGTATTTCCCTTTAAACATAAGCTCTTAAGTTTTCTAAAGTGCAACATAAGCAGTTGGTACAGGTTTAATAAGTGTTGGTCTTAACCCCTAGTGGTAACTTCGTGGAGGAATGTAATCTGCTGGCAAGTCCAGAAAGTGCTCTTGCCCAGAGAGAACTCTCCAAGAGCAGACAGAGCCCCGGGAAGTCCTGGAGGGGCTGGACCAGTCTGGGCAGATGCCGGGGGCAGTTGGATGGATAGCGACAGGGTAGCCCAGCGTCTGCAGGGTTTGGGGACGGCTGACCTGACAGTGACAGCAGAACGGGCCGTGGGCCCTTCACCTCGCCCGGGTGGCTGTAGGGTGGCAGTGGGACAGGCCTCAGGGCTGCAGGGGCTGGCCCCAGGGTGGCCACACACAGACGCCAATCACAGGGAGGTCTGAGGATAAACGTCCGGTCACAGGACGATGATGATGTAAGCCACTGCACATTCAAAACGCAAAACTGCTTAAGATAATGCAGAAGAAAGTCTAAGATAGCAGAGAGAAGCTATTCAATTTGGGGAAAATGTACAGAAACTCTATGCACAGTGCAGATGAGGGAAGGGAGAGAACCACCACAGAGGAGCAGTCAGGCACGTGGTGCGAGACCTGCGGCTGGACACACAGGAGCCCCGTGGGGAAGGCCAGTGTGGAGGCATTCAGGCAGCACAGAGAAACAATCTTTCAAAATCAAAATGTAACACTTTTAGGATCATTGCTTTTCCAATTTTCTTTGCCACCAACTGGGTTGTAGTTTTTGATTATTTACTCTAAGCCTGTGTCTGCCTGACCAGGCAAGAGATGTGAGCTAGCAAGTGTCAGCTCACTTGATTAGTGAGGTTTTGGTGGGGCCGTCACCTGCAGTGGGGACATGGTAAATAACACGGGTGCTGTTCAAGAGACAGATGTCCACAGTCCTCGTGTGATCAGCTGTGTCATCAGGGCTGCAGTCACAGTGGCCACCACCTTCCTACATAGGAGGAGCTGGGACCCCACAGGACCCCCGCCTGGGGCCTGGCCGTGGCCGAGGGAAGGTGGAGACCCCTCGAGTCAGGACCGTCAAATGCGTCCTTGGACACAGCAGGAAACTTGCAGCCTCAAGTCCCAACTCAGGCCCCTCTGCCTCTGCCTGCTGTTGTCCATCATAAATATGGCCAAACAATAGCCGGGTTCTCATTTAATATTTAACTACTTCTGGTGATTTTTGGTGTCCAAGAGTTTCCTCCACCTCCTTCTTTGATCAGTCTGTGGTCAACTCACCCAGACTTCTTTATAGGGTTTAAGTATTCCCACGTGTGTTTAGAAAAACCTGCTACCCTCAGCTGAACATTGTAAATTGAGCTAACTAATGCAGTGGCTTCACTCTCTCTCCAGACCCCACTAAAGTGGCTGCAAGGTAATTTTTAAGGCAACGACCCCTAAGAGTAAAAAGAACACAGGAGGCAGCCAGAGGGGAGCATCACAATTCCGAATCTCAGAGACAATTCCGAGTTTTCTGCGCCAACTGTGAAATTCTCCCTCCCACAAAACAAAAATAAAGTTTGGGGCTTCAAAGCAGCACGTATCTCCTAAAGAGGGCTGGGGAGAAACTGCAGGCAGGAGGCTGCTCTCCTCGATGCAGAGTCCGTGGGTCCTAGACCCCTGCCGTCCGCCCACTCCAGCCCAGAACTGAGGTTCCCTCCTGGGACCCAGCAACCCCGGGAACTGATGAGGCAGAGGAGGCCCCAGCTAAGACAGAGGATTCCATGCAAGTCTGTCTGTGGAATGGGGGCCCCTCACCTCTTCACAGATGATTATCACGGATCTAAGCCAGCCACGGTAACCCCACTCAGCCAACTGGTCCCAGGACAGGCTGCAACCCAGCTGGGGTGAAGGAGCCACGAAGCCGCCTGCAGTGTGGAAAGCCTTCCTCAATGAATAACGGGAGGGAAAAGGCTTTGATGTAGTCTCACTGGTTTATTTTTGCTTTTGTTGCCTGTGCTTTTGTGCTCATAGCCATGAAATCATTGCCAAGACCAATGGAAGCTTTTCCTCTAGGTGTTCTTCTAGTACCGTGTTTCCCTGAAAATAAGACCTACCCATAAAATAAGCCCTAGCAGGATTTCTAAGCATTTGTGCAATATAAGCCCTACCCCAAAAATAAGACCTATTGATGGGCGTGGCTACACAGTGTATCTGCACAACCGGTGCCTTTCGCCGCGGAACGGTAAAGACGAGCAGCCCTTCTCAACTGCCCCGTCGTGACAGCTACTATCCCAGAGGTGACCAGAAAGGTGCGGGCAGCCCCACCAACAAGGTTGGGTCCCCCTGTCAGGTCCCGGCCATCCTGTGCGTGCTGCAAGCTGAGGCTTTGAGAGGAAAATAACACATCCCCTGAAAATAAGCCCTAGGGTGTCTTCTTGAGGAAAAAATAAATATAAGACCCTGTCTTATTTTCGGGGAAACACGGTAATTTTATAGTTTCAGGTCTTTCATTTAAGTCTTTAGTCCATTGTCAGTAACTTTTGTATATCACGCAAGATAAGGGCCGAATTTCGTTCTTTTACATGTAGATATCCAGTTTACCCAGCACCACTGTCAGAGAGACTGTCCTTTCTCCGCTGTGTGTTCTTGGCACCCTTGTCCATATGTGTGTGGACTTGTTTCTGGATTCTCCATTCTGTCCCACTGGTCGGCTTTTATTCCAGTGCCACACCATTGTGATTACTGCAGCTTTATAATATCGTCCGAAGTCAGGAAGTATTATGTCTCCAGCTTTGTTTTCCTTTCTCAAGATTTCTCTGGCTATCTGGGGCCCTTTGTGGTTCCATATGAATTTTAGGATTGCTTCTTCTATTTATGTAAAATGTGTCATTGGCATTTTGATAGGGATTGCATTGACTCCGTAGATCGCTTTGGACAGTGCAGACATTCTAATAAATTGCCTTCCAATCCACGGACACAGAACTTCTTTCAAGGTGTTTGTGTCTTCTTTAATTTCTCTCATTAATATTTTGCGGTTTTTAACTTCCTCAGTTAAGCTTATTCCTAAGGACTTTATTCTTGGTGCTATTGTAAAGGGATTGTTTTCCTAAATTCCTTTTTAGATAGTCTGTTGCTAGTGTAAGAAATGCA